>OMLF01030146.1:68183-90332 GCA_900302615.1 Holocentrus rufus
TACGTGCTGAAGCTGGAGTCCCATCCTCACACCACCTGTTGGCCGGGCCAGTCCCTCTACTTTATGGCTCCCAGCTTCCCTGACAAGCAGCGCTGGGTGGCAGTACTGGAGTCTGTGGTGGCTGGTAGCCGCGGCTCTAAGGACAAAGTGGATGCTGACGCTGTGAGTATAGCTTGTGTGTGTGTGTGTGTGTGTGTGTCAACCCTGTTTGGTTGGGATATTAATTTGAGAATTTGCTTTAGCTTTCCTGGAGTGTAAGATAGACAGCCCAGTATCTCTTTAATACCAGATAAATTTATACCTCTCTAATTATGTCCATTTCAATTAGTAACAAGTGTGGTGTGTACTGTTTATGAGTGCACAGCATACAGTATGTTTGGTGTGAAAATGAGGTAAAATATTTAATGTCCCCAGTAAACAAATAGTCAGCCAGTGCCTTCACTTCTTCCTCCCCCTTTCTTTCTCTCTCTCTCTATGCATGTTCTCAACATCCACGTCTTGTATCTGTGTGTTGTCATTGTCTTTTGGACGTGATTATACTTTGTGTGTATCTCCATTCATTGGGGTTGTGTGGATCATATTATAGGCAGGTGTTGCTAAAAGACAGAAGAACCTATCCCCTCTGGTTCAGGTACGGTAACTAGCTGCACGAACGCTTGGGCTTCAGTCGACCAACTGGCTGAGCATGCAGTAGCTGTTACACATCTGCACATACAGCACTGACACTGTACAACATGGTCTCAGGCTGAGTCAGTTACATTTTATGCAAGCAGCCAACGTATGAAACACGGCCACATTCAGCGGTCAAACACACATCGAGTACATAAACTTGCATAGTGCATGGATGTGAGTCGGCACTGCTGCGCTACTTTGGCCCAGTGTCATATGCTGTGTCATGCATGCTTCTCCAAAAGCCATGCACTGCTTTAGCCCCCTTCACTGAAACACACACACACATGCACACACACACACTCCTCTGGCACACCAACCTGAGCATTCCTTCCCTCTGCAGGCTTCTGTTCTTGCTGTTCGTGTTTATTGCTGCCACAGATGCAATCTGTCCTCTCTGTTACGTTCTGTGGTATTAAAATGACTTTTGGAAATGGTATTACATTTTCAGTGAAATGTTTGTCTGATTCTTAAAACATCTTACCGCTATCTGGGTTTTACTGCTTTATTTACTGAGCCACCCATTTAAAGCTACAGTATGCAACTTTTCGCAGTAAGGCAGAAAGTTTATTGTTAGCCTGCCGTCCTCCCCCTCTCTTTGTCTACTTGGCGCCTCAACACTTGTCACTCATCTTGATGAGCTGTCTACCTTGAAACGGTACCTAACCTGAGGTAACTCGCATCTGCAAAGCTGCTTCAGGCACTGAAGAGGTAGATGTGAATGAGGCAATACAAAAAAACACTCCAGATACCCACCCACATCTTTGAACAGTTGTTTCTTCCGCACGTAGCTGTACTGTGCATTCCTTTCTTACAGCTTTCCGCCATTATAGTTTTTGCTCTGACTTTCCCTGCACTCGATAACCACATCCCAGCTCACTGCTGGCTGAGCTCGCAGCAAATGTTATACGCCCAAAAATGTTCCAACAGGGGATTTAAGCATGTGGACTATGTACACAAGGTCACACACAGACACAGTATAATGTAAAAAATGCATATTGTAGCTTTAAGGACCAAATCAAATACCTGACACTGATTTGGCAAAGCGCTTGTGACAGGTTCATCCAAGGTGTTTATTTAATGAAATGGAAAATAGTCCAAAAAGTGGGACAGCTTCTCTGTATTAACATATAAGAGGACCTTGTTTGATAATTACATGCCTTAAAGTTTCCTTTGATTGTGTTGTATTGGAATAAAGATGTTTATTCTGTGGAGAATCACACGTTTGTGAAAGCTCTCTGGCTGTTATCATACTGGATAACCTTGCCTTGGACTGAAACGATTGATCTGTAGATGAAGACGGCTAACCTACCCCCCTTTCCTCCTCCATCCCTCTCTTTCCCTGTTTTTTTGTCCTGATAGAAACTTCTGGGCAACTCTCTGCTAAAGTTGGAAGGCGATGACCGTTTGGACATCAACTGCACTCTGCCTCTCACTGACCAGGTACCAGGACATGAACGCAAAGAGGGGAACAAGATGACAAATCCACATTTATTTTGAGTTCTTATGATCATAATAATTCTTCTCTTTCCAAATAGATTGTGTTGGTTGGCTCTGAGGAGGGTTTGTATGCTCTCAACGTCATAAAGAACTCGCTGACCCACATCCCCGGCCTGGCCTCCGTCTTCCAGATCCAGATCCTGAAAGACCTTGACAAGCTGCTGATGATCACTGGTCAGTACACAATGTCACATGGAGCCCACTGTATTATATTTGTATGAACTGAGGACCTACAGTTTGTGGTGACAGGTAGGCGAGGCTTTGAAGAATACAGTAGATAATTTTGCTTTATTGAAGAGCTTTATCAATATATAGACTTGAAATTTAACTCAGTCCTCATCGGTCTGTACTGGTCAATTAATGAAAGCTAGTTCTTAGAATTCAGTCTTTTTAACACGCTAATGCAACACCATACCAGAAAAGTGCCATTTATATCTCTGTAATACCAGATTATTTAACTCAGCAGCAAACATTAGCTAGCCTCTGAAGGTCAGAGGATTTCTGCTTTAAAAAAAATTACATTCTCTCTCTCCTGTCTGGTTCATTACCTATAGCACTTCTGTGGAGTGCATCATTATTCTATGGGCACAGGAATGTTTGTTATATCAGCGTCTGGAAAATATTACTTTGACCCTTAAATTCTTTACTATTTCCTGCCTCTAGCACCGGCAAATCAAACTTACCCTACTGATGCTCTCATTTTCAGTCACTTTGGCCAAGAACATCAGATTACCCTGAAATGTGACATCATGTCAGGGCTTAGTTTTCAGAGACTCTTGTAAGCCTTTTCAGAGACTTGTATAGATCGCTTGTGTCTGTGATTAAGCACAACGCTTTTGATGTGTCATGCAGGAGAGGAGAGAGCGCTGTGTCTCGTCGAGATCAAAAAGGTGAAGCAGTCTCTGTCTCAGTCCCACCTCCCGGCTCAGCCTGAACTCAACCCCTTCATCTTTGAGACAGTCAAGGGATGCCACCTCTTCTCCTCTGGAAAGGTGAATTAGGTTATTGTTGCTTATACAGAGCCAATCCATTTTAGTTAGACTGTTGTGTGGATGCAGTTGAAGTGCTGGACCTCACAGCACAAGGTAAGAGTCTGCCATCTGATTTTAGAGCTTTTCCTCTCTTACAGATTGATAATGGGATCTGTATCTGTGCTGCCATGCCCAATAAGATTACAATTCTCCGGCACAATGAAAGCCTCAATAAATTCTGCATCAGAAAGGTGAGTGGGCTCTGTTGACCTGAAAGCAGTCTATACAATCAAATACCACCTGGCAGTGTTTTGTGGCAACATATATGGGCTGTTTTGCTTACCAGCCTGAATAAGATAATGTATGTAAATAATATGAGTAAATAACAGCAGGCTACAAGGAACAGAAATTTGATTAAAATGCTTTTGTTCAGATTCTAATTTTCATATTTGCTCCACATATTTTATTGTAGCCTTTCAAACATCCTACCTAGTTGACTTTGAAAGTGTCACCATTCAACTTGCGCTTGTATTTGCAGGAGATTGAGACATCTGAACCGTGCAGCTGTATCCACTTCACTGGCTACAGCATCATTATTGGCACCAACAAGTTCTATGAGATTGAGATGAAGCAGTATGTGCTGGAGGGTAGGTCGCCCACAAATGTGATTTATTAGTGGTAGGCGCTAATATCAGTTTTTAAAATAATTTTCCTTGTCAACCAGATGGTCTTCTAAGCAAGTTTATGCAAGTGCGATTCTGTCACCGTGAGCTTTCAGCATTCACAGTGGAGCGAGCTGACTAACTCAAATGAGTTCCTTCTGCAGAGTTCCTGGATAAAAACGACGTGACGCTAGCTTCGGCTGTGTTTGCCGCATCCTCCCACAGCTTCCCCATCTCCATCATCCAGGTCACCACGGCACCACAGAAGGATGAATACCTGCTCTGTTTCCATGGTTAGACATTGTCTGTTTGTATTTGTGTGTGTGTATTTGAGTATGCGTGTGTGCACAAAGGTGAGCATGTCAGCACTTGAAAAAATATGTTTATGTGAAAGGCTGTGCGAGAGATTCTGTAATAAGGGATTTGATCAATTTGTTTTGTTTTTTTTTATGTACAGTATAAATCAATATTTGCTTTATTTTCGGGATTTTAGCTTATATCAAAATACAATTATCATTTATCTCTAATTGGTGATTACTGTTGTTCAGGTTGTTCCTTGCTTTACTGGTTTCTTGATCACATTTCTGGCAGTTTAAATGTGTTTGTTATGTAATTTTGAATGTTTTGAATGTTGTTATTTTATTTTATTTGCAGAGTTTGGTGTGTTTGTGGATGCATACGGCCGCAGGAGTAGAACCGACGATATCAAATGGAGTCGTTTGCCTCTCTCGTTTGGTTAGTGAAAACCAGTTTTACTTCAATGTTATTTTCAGAGTTTGGTTTATTTCTCTGTACTGTAATGCTTAATATATGACAGAATGTTAAATGTTTTTTTTTATCATCATCTCAGCCTATAGAGAACCCTACCTGTTTGTGACCTACTTCAACTCTCTGGATGTGATTGAGATCCAGGGACATGCTGCTCTTGGGTAAGACTGCATTACCGCTCCTTTTACAGTAGCAGTGCAGTGAAGGGTCATTTGTCTCCTTCTAGTTTTTAATTTCAGTTAATAGATTTTCATTGCATAATTATTTATTATATACTGCCACGGCAGTACAATTAATTTGTTTTCATTCATGGTCTTCCACATTACAAGGGATTGCATCTGTGTGAGCTGTTAGAAAAATACATTATCTGAAGTGTTTGTTCTTTTCTCTTTCCAGGCCACACTCCTACGCCCACCTGGACATCCCAAACCCACGCTACCTGGGCCCGGCGATCTCCTCTGGGGCTATTTACCTTGCCTCTTCCTACCAGAACAAACTGCGGGTTATCTGCTGCAAGGGCAACCTGGCCCAGAGCCAAGAGGCTGGGGGAGACCTGCAGCGCAACGGCTCTGGACGCAGGTGAGGACAAACACATAACACAATTTCATAAACATGCTCCTGCCCTCTCTTTTATCCTTTCTCTCTTTGTATCTGCAAAGAATCCCCATACATGTAGAGCAGCCATGTTTGTGAAGGCACTACATTAAACAAACACTTTATGTTTCAATTATCACCCCATGTGCATCTCTGCACCCTTGAGCACTTCTCTGGTCACTATTGCATGTACTGCTACAGTGACTGGAGAGTGAGTAATTTTCCAGCACAGAGCACTCCCGATCCCATCTGCATGGGTGTTATTAAAGGGTCACTGGGACTAGCCGGCACTGCAGGGCACAGGTTGGCATCCACAGGTGGTGAGTGTAAGATTGGGGCCTTTAGTGTGTTGAATCCGGTGGTTGTGTAACGGCGGAGTAACACCTACATTTTGTTCTTTACAGGAGGAAGAGTTCATTTTTTATCTGTAACAAAGCCTAAGAGAGGTTTGATGTTTAAATTGCTCTTTTAAATTGCCTCCTGTCAAATGTAGAAAGGAATTTGTTGAATAAAGACTGGCTTCCTCTTTTTACCTTCTGAGACTCGTCTGTTACATACAATCAAGCAATTAAGAGCTTAGTGACAACTGAGACTTTTTTTTAACTCCCTGTGCTGACTTTGACACTCGAAACTTGTCTTGAGTTGTTTTTCTTGTCAACCTTTAAACAAATTCTAATTTAGAAATTAAAGTATAGAAGATAAGTCTCAGGTATTTTTATTATGACTAGTAATGAGCTACGGCTTGTTAAACGAGCTTAGCCCGGTGATGAGCCCATCCTCCTCACCGACCCTGGAGTCCTGCAGCCCGAGCAAATCCCATGACCCTAGACACGACACCCCTTTCCTTTGACCAATGTTCCCTGCCCATCTTTATGCCGCGGTCTCCTCCCCTGCAGCCCAAACAAACGCGGGCCTCCTTCCTATAATGAGCACATCTCTAAGAGGCTGGCAGCCAGTCCCGTAGTCCACGGAGATCCTGGCACGCCTCACCGCTACAGAGAGGCCCGCACCGAGTTCCGGCGTGACAAGTCCCCCAGCCGTCCGATGGAGAGAGAGAAGTCTCCCGGCAGGATGCTGGAGGGCCGCATAGTGGGGTCTCCTGGCAGGGCCATGGCGGACCCCCGGTTAGATCGCTCCCCAGGCAGGGCCATGGCAGACCCCCGCATGGACCGCTCCCCCGGCCGGCTGATGGACGTACGCAGGGAAAGGTCCCCAGGACACTTTGAGGAGCGCCAGAGGCTCCATACTGGCTCTGGACGCACACCCATCAACCCTGTCAACAAGGTTTGTTAGCCTCATTATTTTTGGTTTCTAAATTGGTTATCTATGTTTAGGATTTTGCTATTTTGGATTTGTTGTTTTCTGTGCTCACTCAAATTAATGATGTTAAAGGAATCCACATTTCTGAATCATTTCTGTGTTGTCGGTTTCCCGTTTTTTTTCCTGTCTCCCATTTTTACATATTTAACATTCATCAGTAGTCCTTGCATTCATATTAACTGATCTCATGAGGCTGATTTAATTTTTTTTTTGGTCACAGGTTTGGGACCAATCATCTGTGTGAGTGACAACAGAGCAGCATACCCAGCATGGACAGGGCTCGTTATCTCTGGAAAGGGGAGGGAGGGAGCAGAGTACCACTGAGAATGTCACCGACTCATGATGAAACACTGCCACACATCTGTTTTATCTGACTCTAAAGCCGAACAACCCACACAGAGAGCAACTGCAGAAGAGAAACAAAACAAATACATAGATGTCATTAGAATCAGGTTATTTTTCCTCAATGAATTGACCTGGCTTAGTAAAGGTCAACGAAAATGCCATATCAACAACTTTTTGAGCAGGGTTATTTGGAATCTATTTGAATATGCGCCCTATGAGAGAGGGATCGATAATTTGATTTGAATTTTCTATGAGCTGTCTCTTCAAAGTCCAGGCCATGCTTTCTCAACTCAAGACCTGACTCGATGGGGTTTGCTAGCCTTAGTTAACTGCAGACAACAGTAGTGACTACAATAGATAAGCACAGCCGGAGCAGCTTTATCTCACAAGACAATAGATTCGTGTTTAGAAAATTAGTCACATGGCAGAAGTGCAATCAAAAGTGTTATAGCATTAATTGAACTTGCTCCTTTCTTATGCTCAGCCGTCCAAAGCATCTGGAGATCAGGGCAGGAAAAAGAACATCTGGCAGTATTTGTGGCTCTTGCTCCAGCCTGGCGATGACACGGCCCACACACAATCATTATCAGCCAATCACAATCATTCTCCGCTAATCTCAGTCTCCTCGACTTTGGTTAGTTCATGGACTGTGACAGGACTTGGCTGGAGCAAAACAACAACAACAACAAAAACACTCCCTGCCCTGTAGAGCCCAGCCCCCTCACCAGATTGTCTGCCCATGAACAGGTTGACAGTAAAACTGCACTACCCACAATCCCCAGCGGCAATGGAACAGGACCTTTCTAATTCTTCAGAACGCTATCTGACTGTAAATAGGCAGACATAATTTTATATATAACTGAGAAGGAATTTCAAGGCTGGATAAGCCATGTCTATTTTTGTTAAAGAGAAAGTGATTACGTGTCCTCTTGAATGTCCAATGAGTATTCTTTTAATATGTCCAAATGTCCTTGATCAAGTTAGTGATTGTACCTGGATCCAACTTGTGTATGCACTTCCATCTGTCTAAAGCAAGCTTACATGCTGCTTACGAGAAGGGAAAAAAAATATGTTAAAGCTTACAACATAGTACTTGAGCATTTTTTTTGTAGAATGTCCCTTATATTGTATATAACCCAAATTGTTGTTTAAGATGAAAATAGTCTTTGTTTTTCTGATTCGTAAATGGCATGGATGTGTATATCTGAAATGAAATGGAGTGTTGTCTTCTGCTTCTGCCTCATTGGGGTTACGTATTAACTCCACAATTCAACAGTGAAGCACGTGAATCAAGGAAACACCTCAGACATGGCGCCCCCCCATTCTTATAGCAGTTCCTCATTTGCACAGTAAACGCATTTCGTTATAGTTATTAAATCTTTATTCTTTTATGAAGGCACTCTTGGCAAGTTAAAGGTGTAGCCCAGGCTGAGTTAAACAAAAACATTCAAATCAGTACAAATGGAGTTTTGCCTCTTGTCGTAATATATAGTGTCCATGCTTACACTTGACAAAACTGATTTCCATCCATTATATAGTAGTTTATTTGTATATTTTTGTGATTTTTAGCTATATTTAGAATACTGACTCACGAGCTGCTATACTTCAACTTGCCCGGTGTGTCTTTAAACTCCTCTTTTACTACAGCACTCAATAAGAAGTGTCCCCAACTTGATGAAGCCGGTATGGTTATTTTTAGATGTAACTTGTTCTTGAATGTACTAAAACAAAGAAGACGGAACTGATCCAGTGGTCTTTAATGTTCAACAAGGCACCCAGTGCTACAGATTGCACAAGTTTAATTCCAGTTTCCTCACAATAATGAAAAACAGAAATGTTCGTATATGAAAGGTTTACCCAAACCTGTTTTATTTTGTTTGTTTTGTTTTATTTGTTTCATTTGTTTTTCACCCCCACATTTCCCCGAAACACAACGCTTGATATGATATCAGTGTTTGCTAACAGAAGTTTTATTAGCTTTCCCTGTAGAGTTTTTGTCACAGAATATTAAATATTATAACCGGTGTCCTTCGCTTCTAATTCTCGTCATTATGCTGTGTCACCTTCTGGTTTGGTGTGTCTGTGTGAGCAGGCAACAATCTGCTCATGCTCACTCTGTTTAGATTGCATCTTTTTCTTTATATCACTCCTGTCTACTAGTGAGATGAGGAGAAAAATTCTATCATATCTACTCTCCTTTGTTTTCTCCACACCACAATGAGGCTGCCAGTGAAATGACCGATGGTCCATGTGCATTTTGTTGGAATGGGTTTGTTAGGTTATTTATAGTTGTCTATTCAGGCGCTGGACCAATGCATGACCAGCTCTACTATGACAACGGCCTGCCATTCCAGACACAGCGTGCCAGGCAGCAGCGGCTGCTTGGATCAGAAACTGAGCATGGCTAAAGGAGACAGATAGTCTTCAGCAATAGTGTTCCTCCACTCTATTGGTTGTAGAAACAATAACACAGCGACTTCTAACCTCCTCATACGCACTAAGCTGTGAAATGACACCCGTGACATCTGCTGCTGGTCCATCAGCAGCTTTCCATTTGATACTGAAAGGGAAGATTCAGTGGACCAAGGGGAGAGAGGCTTTCAGCACCTCTCTTTATTTAGATCGCGCACCCTTGGCCTCACCTCTTGCATTCAGTTCATTCACAGACTGTCACTTTTCTTAACTCTGGACAGTGCAAGCGACACTGGAGGACTTGTGAATGGTGTAGATAGACCTAGCACATTGTAAGGCGTTGTTCACAGTATTAGCAGCGTCTTACTTTAGTATGTCACACCTACTGCTAGTGACATCCTTGAGCTGAGTCTCCCAAAAGCCGTTAAGTGCTGAACAAAGTGTGTACAAAGTATTGGGAACACCCTCTGATTTTGATTTGCACACCTTTTTGCACAACCATGTCTGAAGTGTCACAAAATTTAAATCCTTTAGCCTCTTTACTCTATTTCATTTACTTCTCCCTTTATGACTCCAGGGGATCACAGCTTTTACCCAAATTCACTGTTAGTCTATTTCATGAAAGAATGAGTGTTCCCAATACTTTCTATACTCAAGTGTCTGTCACATTCGTTAATGTGCAGTGGAGTGGGTCATCTTACTGATAGTGCTTAGACCCTAGTTGAAAAGAAGAGAGTGGAGGCTAGAAAATTGAGAGGCTGCAGTCAGATATTTCAATATTGAAATGCATGTCACCACATGCCTTTACAGAATTAAAAGCAGTCAATCCGCTACCATGGGTGGCAAAATTAAATTGAATTGCAAACTCAATTTTCTGATCTTGAATCAAGAAAGTGCATGTGTGGTGCAAATTTGTCTTTATAGTGTAGTAGTATTTAATTGTGGGTCCAATAAGACTAAACAATCAAAATCGCATGTCGGGTTAATTTTTTATTCACCATAAATATTGTATTTATGGTAAATACATGTATTTGGATGCCGTTGGTCGTTTTCCATATTATGTTTTATCAGTCAAAGACTGTGAGAGACCAGAAGGTAAAGACTGAGCTATACAGGTGCTTCGAGATTTATAAGCAGCTGCAGAGCACCATGACATTGTCAGGGAAAGGTAGGTCTATAAATGCAAGTCATGCAAAGAAGCATTTAAGAGATGTGACTCTGCATTGACTGCAGATGGTAACCACACACTCCTGACAGGTCAATAAATTAGACTTAATGAGCTGGTAACTGCCACACTCTCAGCACAATTTATTGAGACTGAAGACAAAGGACAATGCAAATAGAGACAGATGGAAATGTTAATGTTATTAAATAAGGTTTTTGGTGATGATGTTCAATTAATCTTGGGGAAAGAGGCGAAAAATAGAAGCTTCAGACTGTGATCCTTGGATGGGCATTCTCAATTTTTCAACACTAATTTATTCTTTTCCCCTTGCAGCACAGGATTATCTTGTTGCTTTTGGTAATTTCGGTCTAATCCATAACAACATCAAGAATCAAGATTAGGCAATCTTCAAATAGGCCTCTATCTTGCCATCTGACATAAGATAAATAAAAAGACGTGAACTAGATCAAGTGTAAAAGATTTGCATGTTATTTTCAATCAGATGCTGCATACATATACAAAGTTAGAGCTTAAATACAATTCAAAGTCGGATAGCAAAAAAAATTAAAAACAAAACTTTCCATTTCTCTGTAAGTTGTGCATTCTTAAATTACTTGATTACTGACTTAACTTAAAAAATAAAGGGTCACAGGAGTCTCACTGACCATCCAGCTGGATCATATGATGTGGTATGAGACTTTGAAGCGTGAACATACAAACATACATACAATCAAAGATGTATCGACTCTGTTTTCCCCACATCTTGACCACTTACATCACAATTCCATAGTTGTATATAACTCACTTTATATCTCTAAGCCGACCCTGAACCTAACCTTGTAGTGGAAGCAAGATCTTTGGCACCAGAACTACCTTTGTCATTGACTTTTGAAAAACAGGGACGATCCCAATCTGAATGAATAGAACCTTGTTCATAATTTTTCATATTCAGTTAAATCCAGTCTCAGAAATGTTTTGAAATATTGGGCACTGTGGATTATTCTTGATCTAGCTGGAAATAAAACAGCTGTCTGTTTGCCATCGTGGGAAGAGTTGTAGCTCAGTCCTGCTATGGTAGCCACTATTACATATTTCAAGCTTTTGATCTTTGCACTACAAAATCACTCTTAAGCACTTAATGTTGTTGTCCATAGCTCAGGCAATCAAAGACACTAATGTGTTTGAGTGTACTGAGCAATAAAGTCCTTTAACTTTTAGTATGCCTGCCCTTGATATTCTAAACCACTGTTTTTCCATGCTCTTTGCCCAGTGTCAGCCTTGTCGTCCTGGGGGCAGTGGTCACTGGAGAGGGGTGTGTGGTTTATGTGCTATATTGTATGCGTGTATCAAGTGTGTGTGTGTAAGCATCATTTACCTGTCACTTCCTAAAGAGGGCATGGTTTATAAATATCGTCCAGTGGAGCTGAGAGCAGGGGGCTACAAAAGGCCACCCAGAATCTCCCCATTGTTCACTGGCATCATTGTTCATCTGACCTCCCACCTGTCTCAGCCATGGTAAGTCACTTGATATGTCAGAGCTGTTCAACGTAGCAAGGACAGACACAGTGTCTTGGAGATTAGAGGATGCCGTCTTCATTTTGACAAAGGATGACATGATTATGTACTTTAACAGTTATCTATACACAATACTATTTGAATCTAGAACTATTTTAAGCTAGTTAATGGACAAAGTAGGTTTTAAATGTTCTGAGATGGCTCTGTGGATGTAATTTATGCCAATCCTTTATGCAGACGAGAGAATCTGCAGTTCTGAACTAGTTCAAACATTTCTCTTTGCCAACTTCTTTGCTGATCTTGAGTGTGTGCAAAGTTGTGCACAGCACTGTTTTCAATGCATTCTAAATTTGAGACCATGCTCTTTCATGGGTTATGCAAGAATGACAGCTGCTAATTAGAATGAGCATTTTATTGGTTATTATTTTGTTTTTTTGACTATCTCCATTAGTCCAGATGAAATTAGCTTTACATTTGTATTGCCTTCAGTGGGCTAATTTGTGTGTTGGTTTATATGCTCTATTGATGTGTATTTGTTATGCACTAATGCTTGTTTAATGGCCTGAGTGAAGCCAAAGAAGATTTTCCGGCATGTAAGAACAAAGTATGATACTATGTCACATGGCCACATTTCCTTTTTAATACTGTTATCCAGCATGCAATGTGGCTTCTTGCATCTAGCTTTCAAGAGATAGAGAAACATAATGAGCAGTGTGTGGGTTTATTCTGAAAGATGTCGTGCTTGTTTCTTTCCAATTCATTTAGGGTGCACTACATGTCTTTCCCTTTGTTCCTTAACTCTTCTCCGCCTCATCTCCTTTCTTTTCTTTTGGACAAAAGCCCTCCAAGAAAGCCAAGAAGAGGACGGCAGAGGGAGCAAACTCAAATGTGTTCTCCATGTTTGAGCAGGCCCAGATCCAGGAATTCAAGGAGGTGAGAGAATTTCCCTGCAACCATCTTTATTTCATTGACTTACATTTGGCTGAGGTTGACAGGGCATTTGCAGAGATTAATTTTGTCTAACACCAGGGTTACATCACCATATGTGTATGTATGGATTATGATGGAAGTATTATTAGGAATAAAATACACTATGCTTCTTTTTTAAACACACACAGATACTTCTCTCCTCCCCTCTCGATGTCCTCCTCTGTCTTTCTATCTCCATTGTTCATTGTCCGGGTATGCCCACCTGTTTACAGTGTGTCCCTGCCACGAATGCAGGAGGCTTGTGGTATGTTGGTATGAGGGTCACTGGTGCCCAGACATCCAGGCTGTGTCATCAGTGATTAGGCTGCAGATAAACTGCTGGGCATGCCCTGAATGCCAGCCTAAACCCTCTGGGCTCACAGGTTATAAATATTTAACAATACTCCTCTGTAAAGATGGCACAGAAAATATATTGAAGGGGGGATTTAAAACCATGCGTGACAGTAATTGGATATTTTCTCTCTGACGAATGCATTGAAGGCATGTGGAAGAAATGTGGTTGCATTCTTTTCAGAGGTATCCCTCCTCAGGGCTTAGACTCTGGCAGAGAAAAAAAGTGATAGATTTACATGTACCTTTGATGTGCATTGACCACAGGCCTTCACTATCATGGACCAGAACAGAGACGGGTTCATTGACAAGAATGACCTGAGGGATACCTTCGCTGCTCTGGGTGGGTTATCATCATATCACACTTTAATTATCATAACACTTTAATTAAGACCAGTAAGATGATTGTCATTAATTGCAGAGTCTTTAAAGGTCCATCTTAATTATTTTAAGAAGTTAACCTCACTAAGTTGAGAGTCTGAGATATATTTGTGCCTGTGCTACCAATCAATTTGGCCTTCAAGAATGGCCCCACAGACTGGTCCAGAATCATGGGCCCAAATGCAAAATAGATCCTTGGTACATTCATATGAGACAGAGTCAGATTGATTGTGGGTCCATATGTTTTTTGAAGTGCGGCTTTTGAGTTTTATTGAATGTTTTGCGCCACAGGACGTTTGAATGTGAAGCAGGAAGAGATCGACGAGATGCTGAAAGAGGCTCCCGGCCCAATCAACTTCACCGTCTTCCTCACCATGTTTGGGGAGAAGCTTAAGGGTAAGGCGCAGGTGAAAATGGACGAAGCAAAAGAGAAACAAGAGAAACATAAGTCATGCATGCAGTGTGTACATTTCAAATATTTTGCCAGAGCTATAGCTGTAATTACTTTGAATGAATCCAGGTGCTGACCCAGAGGAGACCATCCTTAATGCGTTTAAAGTCTTTGACCCCGAGGGGAAAGGTGTCCTGAGGAAGGACTAGTAAGTGGCCTCACACACTGAACTTCTCACACACAGTTGATTTCATTCTACATTCATTGAATGAGTTAAGTTAAGCGAACAGCATTCTAATAATAATGCATAATGCATCATTTATAAATCACCGTTTACGTCTGAGTCCACAATCATTCATACAAAAAAAGTATCCATAATGTGTCTGTGAGTGTCATCACGATCTGCACATCTCCACCTGGTGGAAACAGACAGGAGGCATTGCATTTGTACTTTCATCGGCTGTGTCATCTGATGTAATTTCCTTCATTTCCAGTGTCACACAGATGCTGACAACGCAAGCAGACCGATTCTCTCCTGAAGAGGTACATCATCATCTTATTAAACTTCATTACTGTGCCAGATTGCTGTCTGTGTGGGCTGATCCAAACAGTTTAATAGCGTTGAACATCATCATCACGGTTATTGGTATCCACGTCAGACACATATTATTCCACAAAAAGCTCTGTGAATCATCAGCTAAATTACACAGTTTACACTTTAACATGCATGTTGACCTGATCTCACACTGTATCAGGTATCTGTGTGGGATACAAGACCTGATTAATGTGATGGCAAAATCTGCATGCTGTTTGTTAGATGGAGCAGATGTTCGCTGCCTTTCCTCCAGATGTGGCAGGCAACCTGGACTACAAGAACCTGGTTCACATCATTACCCACGGAGAGGAAAAGGACCAGGAGTAACTCTTGATACTTGTGTCTGTCAAGTAGAAAGACCTACATACCATCTCTAGCCCATTCATGGCTTGACATCTTCAAGTTGCCCTTGAAGGAGATATGAACTATGGGTTTATTTACTCACCATTTAAGTTGCCTGCATTGTTTCAATACACTATTCACTCAAGGTATATTCCAATGCTGCATCAGCCACATCACAAGCAGACCAGGACATATTTTTCTGGCCACAAAACAAGGACAGTCGACAGCATCACCTAAGACTAACTGGATTCCTCTCCCTTATGCTACAGTGTTTTGTACAATAAATCAAAACCACTTGCATATTTCTGTCATAGAAGGTACATACGTTTCTGCATGTCCCCGAAATAAAAGTTTTTTAAAAATAGTTTCCAGCCTACACTCCCTTTTTCATTTTGATGTTTGGAACAATTGGCCAGATGATGGGCCTGAACAAGACAGGAAGGCAAAACCTTGTGGATGTATAACAAGCTTGTTCCTGTGAGTGGTGCTCTCCTTTACGCATTTATAGGATACACACATGGTTATACTAAGACTGTTCTTTGAATTCCATGTAAGGCAGTGAATGTGTGTACTTTAGGGAATACAGGATGAATGGTTGGTGGTCTGCAGAAATCCCCTAGAGATGAAGTTAGGGCATGCCTGTGTCTCTGTGTGCCTTTGTGTAGCTGTGTGCGTACACACACACACATTAAAAAAGTTGTGTTGTGTGTATGCATAAAAATGTTTGGCTACTTAAAGAGAGGGGTTTAGTGAGACAAAGCCCTGTTGTTATTTTAGTGCTGTGATGATGTGATGGGGGTAATGTTATACCACAGGCTAGGGATCCAAACACACAAAAGGATGCCACCCGGTGATCCTCGCTACCTTATCCAACCCCTCTGTGAGACCTTGGCAGTGGCGGTGCTAATCCCTGATTGTTCCAGCTGGAGGTTCCAGCGAGGCGACCGGACATGTTGACCCCAGACTACAGTATTGTCTTCCAGAGGGGAGAAGAGGGACAGTGGGAGGGGTGAGAGATAAGTGCCTGGATCAACTCAGACATTTGATCTGACATCATGCGGCTGGTTTCAACAGTCCCTGGGAATAGGCTGTGGCCATTGAGGGAGTGGAACATGGACAATAGGGACCTAAACTATACGTGCTGACACAGACCAGTTACCATTTTCTCAATATTCCTTTATGGTCTCTTAGAGGTTATGGCAAATATTTTTTATTCAGTTCAACTTCATGAGGATAGTTAGATTCTGATAGCTAAGTGTGAGTTTGTAGCAAATGCAAACACATCTTACAGTAATATACAATTACTGTGTCAAACAGTGCACATGCAACCATTAATTTTCTATACATTTCTGTGGGTGTAAACAGTAAAAGACAAGGGAATAATGCTAAAATGTTTTGTTTATTGGCATTAAGTGTGTGTTACTGCAGACTTCAAGATGAAGCCTGCCTTCTTGCCTCTTTGGTTAGTTTGCAGAGGACCACGTGCCCGACTCTCTCTGCACCACACGGGGCAACATGCGCTCACATAGGTTCAGGTAGCTCAAGGGCTGCTCACTTGCTGTAACATACATAAACACACAAATATGGTTTAAAAGGGATTCACATGTTATGTAGACTTCTATTTTCTAACACACTTCATGGTTCATGAATAATTGCAGATTCTGTTGTGAACTGCAGTAATTTTTGATCCAAGAGCATCACACTGCTTGTTTTGGTCCATGGCACAGCCTAGAATTTCCCTTTGAAGGTCAGTGGTTAATAGTATGATTTCATACCCAGCATGGTTTCATCCTTCTGCCAGTCTGTGGCAGAGGGAGCCTCTACATTAGATGGGACCACAGCGGGCAGCAGGTCATAGCTGGCCAGCAACAGGTTCTGAGGAGGCACCTCCATCTGGTCGGCTTCCTTGATGTTGGCAAAGACCAGCAGCATCAGCTGCTCATTGATACTCTCCTCCATGATACCTGAAGAAAACAGAATGACAAGAGGGACAAACCATTTTACAAACATGGGGAAGACAGGGGGGTTCAATATTCTGACAACTGAAATCAAACAACTTTACATACAGTATGTGAAACTCATATATTAGTTTTGCTCAGTGGGAAACAGAAACATCAGATTGCAAGTATTTTTTCTCTAGCTAAAAAAATCCAGTTGTGCATCATAAAGGCAAATTGACTTTTTTTGCTGATATGATCTTTATATTCAGCCAGCAAAGTTAATGAAACCAGTTACATCTATTCCTTCAGTTTTTTCTTCACCAAATATAATATTATATAGCTTTCACAGTCTGTCTTAAGCAAAATTCTGGCAGCAAATTCACACTG
Source organism: Holocentrus rufus (assembly GCA_900302615.1). NCBI lineage: Eukaryota > Metazoa > Chordata > Actinopteri > Holocentriformes > Holocentridae > Holocentrus > Holocentrus rufus. The sequence goes on from OMLF01030146.1 coordinate 85,461, forward strand.
ACACTAAATGGAATTTAATAATATTACTGCATGGTGAGGATTAGAAACATGTCCATATTTATCACTGGCAAGAGGTAGGTATTCAGGTCAGAGTTAAGAAGTTAAGAAGTATTTGTTCATTCTACCTACTTGTGAACTCTCTGATGTTGTCGTGAGTTACATGGGCGCTGCAGCCCAGTTTCTCAGTGATGAGTCCTGGGTTTATGTTGGCAAAGAGGTCTGCAATAGCAGTCTTCAGCTGGTCATGAGTCTTCTGAACCAGGGTGCACTGGCTTTCCAGGGAGTTTGCCTGGCTGTGATACTCCTCCAGCTTGACCTACAGTAAGAGACAGGGATTAAAGGGCAATGAAGTCTCATCAACTCTTGAAAACATACAGTTTAGTTCAATTTTAAACTATCCCTAAACTAGGTACAGGTCACTCATGTTGGTGATGAAGATGATTGACAAACAATTCTAATATAACAATTCCAAGCAATATTTGTACATTTTAAATCTTTGCTAGATCTTGAATAAATCTGTGTCATTGATAATGAATTGCTGACTTTATTTCAATAGATAACATGTCTACACCAGAGCCTACATTTCTCAGGGTTCTCATGGTATCCACAAAGTCTGTCAACAAACTTTTTGTCAGTGGAGTAGTCTCAGTCTTTTCCTCTTGATGATACATCCCATTAGGAAAGCCCCAACCATGGGAATTTCCCAAGGTAAGTTATGTAAATTCTAAAAGATTTTCCTTTAACTTTAATCACATATGCTAGATGTTAAGAGCCATGGTAGTAGCAGCAGATATAGACGTCTAAAATATTATAAAAATAGTAATGTAATAATAAACTTAATTTGCATAGTATGTTTCAAATGATTTTCAGAGTGCTTCTCAGTAAATCAAAACATGATAAAAAGCGAGTGAAAAGGGAGATCTGGAAACAATATACAAGTAGTTTACAAAAGCAAGAAAAATAAAAACAGTATAGTGCACACTAATAAAAGGCAAGAGAAGGTCAATTAAAGGTGGGTAAAAGACGATACAGACTTGGCCAACTTTATATCTAGTGACAAAGTTGAAAGTTTCGGACTGCAACTGCCTGGTCTTCCTTTGACCTCAACCTGTGAAGCACCGATTAATAGTAACACAGCTAGAGGGGTTTTGTTTGCTTTCCCAGGCAGATGAAATTGTATGTCAGTGACTTAACAATGATGGAGGGAGACATCAGTTTAGGGGAAATATACAAGCTGAAATGGCAAAAACAAATTGAAGAGAAGTGGACCCAAGACTCAGCCCTGAGGCACACCACAAGTAATATTTGCAGAAGAGAACCCTACTTGTGTATGTTTGTTTGTATGGGTCAGATGGAACAGAAACAAGGTTATAGCTGAGATTCACCTCTAGATCCTTCAGCTGGCTCTTATACTGATCATCATGTGCTTTATTCTGCAGCTCAAACAGCAAAATGTCATTCTGGGGGAGAAACACACACATACACAATAACGCCTAAACTGTACTATATTATAGAGATGTATGTGATGTGAACATGTGTTTGAGATGTACATGCCTTCACTTTGTTTATGCGATTGTTCAGCATGTTGTTCTTCTTGTGCAACTCGTTGATGTAGTTGAAATGGGCAAAGTGATTCTCTTCGCTGTCGATGAACTTCTTGGCTATCTGAAGCAGGTCACTTTCTCCAGTCACCTCCAAGAGTGTGTGATGAACCATCTTGTATGTTTCCAGCTTCTTATCTCCCATTTGATCTTTCTGGGCTATCTTACCCTCTGCACCATTGAGACAACAGCATTTTAGGGCCACTAGCCAATCAGCCTGTAACTAATACTGTCCGCTGTGTTTGACCTCAAATTACAGTCACATTTACTTTATGTGAATGGACAGATAGGATTCCTCATGGAAAATCATACTTCTCTTCTTGGTTTCCTCATCTTCAATGCCCCGGGTCTTCTTCTCCATGAAGTTCTGCAGTTTGACCTCAGAGCTGATGTCAGTCTTCAGTTTCAGCATCTTCATGTGGAACTGCTCTGTCTCCACCTTGCTGCACTCCCTCACCTCTAGCATACGGCTCAAAGCCCCTGACCTACAACGCACACACACATACACCAATCAATATACCACACCACTGCTACACAACCACATGTACACACACACCATACCTCTGCTTGTAGGAGAGAATGGACTTCTCCACCAGTTTCTCCATGTCATTGTTCTGTCTTGCCAGCTGCAGCTTAAGTTTCTTATGACTCTTGTACAGTATGTCCCTCTGCTGCAGCAGGTGATCAATGTTGTCACGGACAGCCTTATTCCTGGTTAGCAACTTATCAAAGTTGGTGGTGTCCTAAAAGATGAGATATAGAGTTCAGGTTAAAGTTAGGTATATTTTTTTAGGTTTATTAGCTAGCAATTACAGTGTTGTGGATAATATCAAATTAGTTTAGGGAAAGGAGTAATGAGGATGCAGTTTGACTGTTAGGGTGGGAATTTCATGGATAGTGTTAGAAATTCATTAAGGTTCTTATTTGGAGCAGTTAGTGGGTGGTTGTGGGATTTCAGTTAGATATTTAGGTTAGGTTAGATTTAGGATAGAGTTAGCATTAAAACAAGGATGGAACAGTTAGGGATAGGAATGAAGCTGACATGTAGTGTGACAGTCAGGAATAGGCTTGTAGCTTTAGAGTCAGGTTCAACATTTTGTCAATACATTAGCTTTGGTACCTGGCAAAGTTTGTGCTCTAGTATGGAAGTATGTTTCAGTTGATAGCGGCATTTCTCCTGTTGTTTGAGCCAGCCACCCGTGGCTGCGTGCTTCTCCCAAATACTGCTCCGTGTCTCCCTCATCTGAAGCCACACAGGAAAACAACCAGCCACAATATGTCATGGACTACACTGTTACTACTAACACTACTACTGCTACTGCTACAACTACTACCACTACAAATGATAACAATAGCGATAAAACCTCTGCTACTACAACTGTTATTGATAACTATAATAAAACATAACTAAGCAAAAATAGGCTAAATTAATTGGCATATAAACGTGCTTTAAGAGGTGATTTCAAACATGGCATTGATATTTGCCAAATTCTCTCCATCACAACCTTGAAATTACCATGGTATATACAGTGCAGCTGTACTGTATGTCTGTGTAAAGCAAGCACAGCATTTTTCTCTTTATTTTACCTTCTTGTCCAGAGATGACAAATGTTCCTTATGCTGTTTAATGAGCTGCCTGTACTGGTCATTTTTCGCCAACAAATCCTTGTATTCTTCCTGAAGGATTTCTGTTCCCATTGTGGTCTGAGGGTGACAGAATTTAACCTCTGATTAGACCAGATTAGATAGGTTAATACCTGACTCCAAGTAATAACTTTAGACTTGTTTTGACATGAATATCTATAACTATCACAACTTACCTGCCAACTATGATCTTCTAAAATCAAATTTTGATGAAATGTCAATTTGGGGAAAATGTTATTTACTGATATATCTTCGTTTTTTGCTTTGCTCTGTAGAGCGTCTTTCATTCAGTAGCACAAGCACAGCCTGAAGGAGTCCTGTGCGTTTGTTGCATGTCCTCGTCTGAGTGTGACTGTAGTTCCAACCAAGCAACTTGTCACTGATGTCACAAGGAGCAATGGCAGAGAATTCCATCGGGTCCATAATCAAACTGTAAACGTTTAATATATCTGGCTGAAACTAAAATTAAGACTAAACATGAGACAAACAAACAAACAAACAAACAAATAAATAAATATCATGCTAACTAAAAATGAAAACTGGAAGTCAAGTGAATGAAAAGTAAAGAAATGTATTTTGTAGCCTGCGTGTACACGCCCTCTTTTACAGACTAGACATAGGGATAACGCCTCAAGACGAAATAATTTGGAAAAATATGTATATATACTCAAACCAAAAATTGCTGGAAAAATATACACTAAATCAAAACTACCAGACCTCCTTTGAAAACGGATGGAAACCAAAAACTGAACTCTCATTCAAACAGAATCAAAATGTATGCAAATTACAAACCAGACCGTGTTATCTGCACCTATACACAATAATCCAGAGCAGTAATCTCCGCAGCCTTGCCAGTGGATTTGAACGTCTGTGTAGCACATGATTATCCTCTAGCGGCCGTTTAAGTGAATGAACAGGGCTGTTGGTGCATGCTAACAATATGCATATAAGGTCTTAACAAATAAGAACAACAGTAATCCTGCAATACATTTTAGAAGAATACCCACTATACATATCACAGTCAAGCCTTAGAATATCAAGCAGCTACCATATAGGTCATAGAAATGCTATAGTAAAACAAAATACCATAAATTAAGATACGGTCACCTGCCTATAATCTCATTACACACTACAAGTCCCCAAAGGAATATTACAAGAACATTATGGAGGTTATTCCTTTAGAAGAAGCTCTTTACAGTGTGCACGGTCAGAACACGTTCACTATGAGGGCCATATTGAGATTTGCACCGTGCTCAAGTGCCATTTAGCTCGTAACATCAATTGAGGCAAAGGCTAATGGTAATAGATACATTTTCTGAGGAGAACTGTCGATTTCTGTTGAGTGAGTTGTGGGTTAGTGGAGCAAGTCTGTTTCATCAGCGCTGACTTAAACTGCGAGGAAAGCACAGGGTTTCGTTTCATCTCTCAGCAGCCTACAGCTTGTAATATTTATTTATTTATTTAATTATATTTGGGAAATTGTAGATAAGCATTTGCATAATTGCATAATTACCTGCATATAATATGCACGTGTGTGTGTGTGTGTGAGAGAGAGAGAGGGAGAGAGAGAGAGAGAGAGAGAGAGAGAGAGAGAGAGAGAGAGAGAGAGAGAGTGTGTGTAAAATGC
>OMLF01030148.1:20108-35848 GCA_900302615.1 Holocentrus rufus
TATATATACACACACACACACACTTATTTTTTATTTATTTTAATTTGAAAATATTACAGTAGAGAGCGAAAGTCAAGGATAAATAACCAGAAGTTCATTTAAATGAAATGGGGAAAAAACACACCAACATTCCCTGTACAGAGGAAAGACAAGACTTACAAGGTTACTGTTGAAACAAATCCAATTTTCAGTTTTTCTGCGAACTTCTCTAAATGCTGCTATTACAAACAAAAAAATACCTGTTGTCAAGTGCAGAGTCATGGCAGGAGAGTGTAGTGTTGTTTCCTTCCTGAGAGTCTGTACACGTTGAATGAATAATGATATAAATTGCATGTTAGTCAACACCAATGACTCATTCTCACCACAGGGAAGACAAGGCAACAAGCATGGTTTATTGGAACAGGGTGTGAATATGTGTGGTCAAATTCTGTATATTTTTTTTTTTCTAGGAATGTGAGAGCTCTGTCTTTTCTTCTCTCTTCTCCATTTGTGGCACAGAGACGCTTAGAGAACAGGAATAGTGATTCAAAGACATGGCATAATTACCTGTTCATCACTGAGAGAGAGGAAGGTCTGTGTGGGTTTAATTGGATGTTGAAAAGGGAGGACAGTGACAGGCTGGCAATGGCATTGGAGTTCAACAAAATAGTCAGGATGCTTGGAGAGCATTGCAAAGTGAAGACTCAGCGTTGCATGAACAGGAACTAGCTACCCAATATGGACATCGCAGCTTGTTTCCATCTCATCTGAACATGTGCCTTCTTTCTTTCCAGGAGTCTTGCTTTTGGTTTGTTCCTCATATTTTTTTGCAAAATAGCTTCAGCCCTGTCAAGGGAATACTCCAATGTTTTGGGCAAAAAAAAAAAAAAACATTTTTTTTTTCTGATTTACCCAGAGTAGGACAAGATATTTGATACCATTTTCACCTCTGTATGTCCACCGGTTCAGTTCCTTATTTACACAATGTATCATGTGGATTTGAAATACACGTTTGGGAATTTTTTTAAAAATGAGAGTAATGTTAGGGGAAGTCAGAGGGTATAGGAACTATAATCGCTGAACCATTCAGCAGTTACAGTTCCTACCATGTATAGTTCCTACCATAACATGACTCATTTGTTTGTTTGTTTTTAATTTCCAAGATGTGTATTTCAAAAACATGATAAATTGTGTAAATAAGACAGCTTTGGAGTTGCTGTAAAGTTCATTTTCTCACTTTGATGGAGCTAGGCTGATGACTTCTGTAGACTTCAAGTCTTTATGCTGAGCTAACAGGAAATGCTACCTATTGGAACAAAACCAGTGGATGTACAGGGGTGAAAATGATATCGAACATGTTGGCTCAGTCTAAGTCGGAAAAAGGGTATTTTGCCCAAAACAATGGAGTATTCCTTTAAGTGCCCCTTTGCATACCTGGTAACAGAGGGCAAATGAGAGTGCAATGGAATGCAAACAAAATGCCCTCTAGCCAGTCTATGGAATGATAATTGTTTCAAATATGAAGATCCAAATTTCCACACATTCCAATGTTGCACCCAGCATGCGATTATGTTACAGTGTTTTGATTCCCACCTCAAACAGAAGTGCTATTACTGTTTCAAGAGAGAGTCATTACTGTTACATTATATGACGCCAAATGGCTCCAGGGACATAAATTGAATAGTCCCATTGCTGTCCTCTCCTCTCCAGTAGCCAGATCCCACTCCCAGTACACAAGGGTGACTGTTTCAAGGCAACATATTGTGGGATGATTGTGCTCAGTACAGAGGTGGTGCAGAGCCAGGCTTTCTTGCTGATCAGAAGCAAGAAAAAACATCCATGCATAACAGAGGCAATTTTCTTAAAGGTCCCATGGTATTTTTTTCATGATTTTGTTTTCAAATGTGCTATGGCTCAGGATAAGAGTAATGCCCTTCATGATGTTTTGCAAATAAATGCAGTTCAGTTACAAGGGTATTTATTGAATGAATCTGAAGAGTGAGTCAAATGAGGTAAACCTGCTTAGCGGAGGTCTTCCAGCACTGGTGGAAAAAATATTCAAATCCTTTGCTTAAGCAAAAGTAGCAACACCATGATGGAAAAATACCCCAGTAAAAGTTAAAATCCCGTATTCAATTTTAGCTAAATGAAAGTGTAGAGGTATTGTCAGGAAAATGCTCTAAAGTCTCAAAAGTAAAAGTAGTCCTTGTGTCATTATCTTTAACATATTAATGTATTAGCCTGTAGGAATTACTTTAATATTGTAGGTCTAACTGCTCCATACACTGTTGGTTAGTTTACATTCTTGCAATGAGCTTATTGTACATTTTGTATGGAATAAACCTTATTCTGCAAAATAACTAATTCTACATCAGCAAGATAAATTTAAAGGAGTCGGCAACTTCCCCTCTGAAATACAATGATGCAAAAGCATAAAGTCTCACAAAATGCAAATATTCAAGCAAAGTGCAGCATCTCAAAATTGTACTCAAGTACAGTACTTGAGTATTACTTATTATCTCTGCTTTCCAGTTCAAATGCTGCAAAATGACTGGAAGGAATTCAGGAATTCTATAGTGAGTAGAGTCAATTAGGCCCAAGTCCAGCTGTGATGCTTTGGCTGGAGTTCATGGATTTGTCAACACAATCAACAAGTCACCATTGGTCCATTCATTCTTATTTATTTATTTATTTTGTTATGGAGCTGAGCGACCAGGGAAACTCAGCCAATATGTGTACAGTCAACAAGCTTGTCAGCTGAGGAAAGCTAGTTTCTAGAACGCTGGTTTGGTTCCTATGGGTAGCATTTTGTGTTAGCTTAGCATAAAGACTTGAAGTCCACAGGAGTGACAGGAGTCATTAGCTTAGCTCCTTCAAACTGAAAAAAATAAACCTTACAGTAACTCCAGAGTTATCTTATTTACACAATGTATTGTGGATTTGAAATACACATCTTGGATTTTTTTAAACACATTTGAAACACACAACTGCTGAATGGTTATAGTTCCTACAATCGAACTTCTCCTAAAACGACTCATTTTTACCAAAAATTCCATGTATTCCACATGTATTTCAATACACATGATGCATTGTGTAAATAAGACAGCTTCGAAGTTGCTGTGAGGTTTATATTTTAAGTTTGATGGAGCTAGGCTAATGACTCCTGTAGACTTCAGGCGTAACAGGAAATGCTACCCATACATGTTGAACATCTTGTCTCAGTCTGGGTAAGTACAGCCCAGTGTATTCTCACACTGGACTTCCAGCAGTGATGACATACTTACTTTCATACGTCATAGAGTGTCTCATCAAGTTGCGCCCAGTGGAAATGTGCACTTTTAGCTCTCTGATGAAGTTATTCAGTTTTAAATCTTTTGTGTCACATGCTTAGTTTCTCCGAAGTTCAAGCCTGCTGCGGCACAGTTTCCATGGCTGACCCGGCTCCAGTCTGCTGCTCCCCATGCGCTCACAAACAAAAAATTGGTCATGATAAGACTGGTCTGTATCTCTGTCTCTTCATGCTCTCTTCTCACTGTTGTGCCTGCTCTCTTCAAGCTGCAGATGATGTATGTGTTCAGGCAGAGCATGGTTATGCATTGCACTCCCCCACCCCCATACACACACACACACACACACACACACCACACACTTTCAGCTTTGCCACCGGGCACGACCACACAGCTGGGAAACCCTTCTGATGTGAAACCCGGAGAGATCTGAGAGGCTTCCAGGGGCAATGGTACAAACAAATACATCCTCCCTCTTTCACTCTCACTGTCTCAACTTCAGTCAAATATGAGCAGGCATGCACAAGTGCATGCAAGGACACACACATGCATCAAACGCCACAAAAAAAAGAAGAAGAAAAAAAAACCCTGTCACCTGAGGTATGAGCAAGTTGCTTCCCATAAGAAAATTTCACACTGTGGCTGAGCTGAAGCTTTGATGCTCCTGAGTCATCAGCCACTGACTCCCATTCTTCTTAGTGCTGTATGGAAAGCTGTAACGTCCTACTTAATCTATATTCAACAGATCAATCCTGAACATGTTTGCACACACCATTTGGAGTAATTTTCTCCTCAAGCTGCAAATGTACCACAGTATACCATGAAAAGCTTGCCAACAGTCCCCTTTTTTGGCTGGAGTTATAAAGAAATCAAATTTCAGGCATAATCAAAGTCTTTTGCAGCCTCGTCATGAATTACATTTACAAGAGGCTGAGAGTGCATTTTCTGAAGCCTTTTGTGTTGGAATTATGTACAGCAAGGGTCCAAGGCACCAAAGAGCACAGGGATGAGTATGTGGGGGAAAGCAGCTGTGCTAGCAGCTGAACTAATAAAAGAACATAAAAACACCCCCGTCTGGTAATGCCTCACATTGACACGAAGGAATTAACGATTGTCACGTTCCAGGAAATCATTAATGTTTGACATGAATGAATACTGCTATTCAACATCATTTAAATTAGTACAAAACCCGTGATGCAAATATTGCCCATTTTCCTATTTTTGCAGGGGAGATGAAGCTGTAATGTAGATTCTAATTGCCAGTGTGCCTCACGTTACTGTATGTTATGGTTTTATGTCTTTGTGGTGATACAGTGATGCATGTGTTTTTTCCCCTTGGACAGATTTGCTCCTACATCCCACACAAGTTCCAACATTCTGACTTTTTTCCCTCACAGAGCTGATGTTTTCTAGTCAGTGTAAACAGGAAAAAGATACATGGAGTGTTTTTTATTTTATTTATTTATTTTATTCCAATCTGGACCATTTGGATATGTGCAACACAATCAGATTCCAAGGCGTGCGACTTGTATCAGACTTTGTCAGCGTTGCAAAGACAATAAGTAAATCTTACATTATTTGCCTGAGACAGTAGTCATAATTTTGGCAGCTTGACTGAGCTAATACAAGCAAGGAGTACAACAAGACACATCAGTGAAAAGGAAACAAAATCGCTGACAGAGAGATGCCTCAATTCAGTAAAAATTCAGCATTCCTACTGTATATGGGTTGCATCTTAGAATAGATATGAACAGTCATCCAAAAACCAAAGGTACAGTTTTCTGAGGAAACATCCAGGTTGAACTCCTTCTGTTCTAATCAGTAATGTGGACAAGCAGTTTGGCTGTAGGGCTCTGTAGACTGCAGAGCTCTGTCATCTGCATTGCACACCATTATCAGACATGACTTATTCAGCATGTGGCCAAAAGACTCTAAATGTGTCATTAAATTTTTAATAAGGCCACTGGCCCCCTGTCCACCTCTAACTAACCACATATGTGCAATGTTGAGGGGACTACATGCAGAAATGCATGGGACCACTGCATTACCTGAACATACAGCAACTCTCAAGGGCTGGTCTTGTTATCTTTAGATGTGCCTCTGGTCACATCTGACAAGAGTCCTTTGGGTTATATTAAATGCATTGGAACTTCATATAGAGAAATGGTGGCTTATCGTGGTTTTTGTGAACACATGTAATCTTTTTTCTGTCACTGTTTACTGATTTTGCCTAAATTGTTTGTTTTGTGTGAAATCTAGCTGCTATCTAATCTCTTGCTGCAGCCCCATGTCATTTGGATTTGGACAGCTCATGCTGGATAACCCTGTTAGGGACATTAAACCCTGATTTGGGTGTGACCTTTTTAGCTGCACTTATCTAATGGACTCAGGGGAGGCTGTTTCTCTTATTGTGAGGATTTCACCATAAGGCTGCTCAGTAGCTGTTCATAAATGAGTTTTTGTCGCGCCCTAATATATGCCAAAACATTCCAAACCTCGGAGATGCTTAATAACGTTTTAAATTTGGATGCAATTACACATCTAGTGTCTTTAATCACACATCATGCAGCGCTATTTATAAAGGAGTGACTTTCTACAAGGCTTATCTTAAGTGATACATTGATCCTTGGTGCCCAGATGCATTCAGGACTTGTCGAGCTGAGCAGACTGAGCTGGGATCTGGCTCAGGTCCAGCTCCAGTTTGGCTGGGGTGTAAACTGTGGGGGAGGCTGAGACCATCCAAGCCAGAGAAATCATCTCTGCTCACATCTCATCCCCCAGCCGCGTTTCTGCTGAGAGAGGAAGAAAGTGGGGTGGAGGAGATGCGAATATATGTCAGCTTACAGAGCCTGGGGTGAATAATGTGATTGTACCACATTGTGTGTGTGTGTATGTGTGGAAAGATTGTGATTGTGTGTATCGCTGAATGTGGGCAGGCATGTACACAGATAGGGCTGGAAGCATGCTTTAGCCCCCACCACTTGGCGCTACCATTCACAAAGTGCACAGAATATGATGCGTCACAGGCGACTTTAAAGGTTAATAATTCCATCAATATGATAGCATCAACCCAGATGAAACCAGAAGATATTTGCTATCTAGTTATTCCAAGTTTGTCCCTGTGTGGTGAGGGAAAAGAGGTGAAAAATTGGCCTGAAGATGGTTTCCTCAACATTTTCTGTTCTAATCTGGCCTGTTTTGTTTTGTTTTGTTCCTTTTCTTTTCGTTTCTTTTTTGGAATTTGGAAGTTGCACGTCTTTGCTACATGTTGAGAATATACAGTACAGCATAGAATGAATTAAAAATAGGTGCAAAAATAGACACAAACTTTTGAAGAAATACTATACCATGAAATCCATGAAAATAGCAAAGCAAATCTAAAGTCTAAAGTCACCATAGCTTCTGACTGCATCAATTTGAGAAACCAAGACCTAAATATATAAACTGATATCAGTTTAAAACAGTCTTTAAAATTACTTACAAATCTGAAATGATTTTTTTTTAATACTTCATTGTGAAACTATTCTGTTTTGTTTGGGGTTGACACTGATGGAAACCAAAAGCATTGAACTCGGCTCTTTCCTGCAAGATACCGGTTAAGTCTTTGAGAACTTCAGAAAAAATTTGCCCTTTTTGACAATAATAATTTCTTTTTCTTTTTCAGTGCCTACTTCCACATCCATATTCTGCTACACTACTTTAGAAGAGATGAACATTTTCCAAGGTACTTTGAAGGTCTCCAGGGGTAGAAGTGAATGTTGTTCCAGGCTGGATTTCTGCTGCACAACCCAAGGCCACAAATTATACACATGGTCCTGTATGTGCATGCTTATATACAATAAAACAAACAAACGAACAAACAAACAAACAGAACATTCCTGTAAAGACTAACATCATTAAAGGTTAGACAGATATATTGGTTTGGTGAGACTGACCTTTTATTAAAAACTAGATATATTTAGTGTGGTCCACCTGTTATATAATGGAAGGTGTCATGTTGGTCTATATGCTCTTTCACAGGTTTTAAAAAAAGAACATTGTGATGAAAACCCTGAATACCTGTCATTTGTGGACTTTTTGAGGCATGGAAAGTGTGAAATTTGAAGATATCGAATATCGGTCCAAAATATCAGCAGCTTCAATCTAAAAATATCAGTATTGTTGACACCTTGGCATAAAAAGCCAGAGACAAATAGACACAGGACTTGAGACTCTCAGGCTCCGGCGAGCCCATCATTGCTCAATTCCAGCTGAAGGCAGTGACTTTGCAAATAAAGTAAGCATTAGCAGAGCTGTGCAAAGCTCATTTTCTTATATCTAGGGAGGATAGAGAGCGCTCAGAGGTCAGAATTAACTGCAGAGTTGAAGTTGTTTACTTCCCCCCTTCCTTCTGATATGCTGAGTTTGTCGCTCAGTGCTCTGTTCGGTATATTCCTCCCTGCGGATAGAAAGAGCAGACTGTGGGATTGACCATACTTCAAATGACCCTAAGCAGTGCAGGTCACGGCCCTGGAAACACAACAAGTGCTTCGTGTGTATCTGTCAGGATGCCTGGAGGTAACTCTTACTCAGAGATAGGAGATAATATGCCAGAGATATGACACAAAGAACACTTGCACGCGTGCACACACACACACACACACACACACACACACACATACACACTCACATAAATATTTGTTCCTGTGCACATTCGTCTTTTGCTCACACATTCACATGTCACATATGGACACCCAAGCAGCATATGTGCTCTCTCGCCCGGTTAGATAATTCTCCCCTGTAGCTATAGTATCTAGAGAAAATATCTATTAGGGTCCAGTTGGCATTTCACTGAATTAAACCACTGAGGGCACCACTATAAGGTTGTCACACTGAAGGACATGGGTGTTGGTTGGGTATGGCAGGGTGTGGCATAACATAACTCCAAGGGGCATCAATTAATCTGTGACTTATGATGGTTTTTATTTGTGAACAGTAGAAATAGCAACAACATAACTTATTTCTTACTACATGAATATATTATTTTGCTCATTTCATGCTATGATCTTACATATTGCACCTAAAAGGAATACGATGTTTTCAGCAAAATACTCTTTTCCAACTTACCCAGACTGAAACAAGCAGTTCTATACCATTTTCATCTCTGTGCGTCCACTGGCTTGGTTCCTATGGTGAAGCATTTCGTGTTAGCTTAGCATAAAGACTACAGTCTACAAGAGTCATTAGCCTATTTCCGTCAAAGTGAAAAAATAAACCTTACACAAACTCCAAAGCTGTTTTATTCACACAATGTATTGTGTGTATTTGAACTACACGTCTTAGAATGTTTTAATAAAAAATCATTTCATAAAGAATCCTTTTAGGAGAAGGAACTATAACCGCTAAACGTGTTCAGCATCTAACTTCTCCTAAAACGACTCATTAAAAAAACAACAACAACAAAAAAAAAAACTGCAAGACATGCATTTCAAACACACACATTACATTATGTAAATAAGTCTCAGTCTGTTCAAGTCAGAAAAATGGTATTTTGCCCAAAATGTTGGAGTATTCCTTTAAAGTGAGTACAACTTAAATCTTAAACTTAAAAGCTTAAAAAAATGATCTTGTAATTAAAATCAAGGTAAACTTGTTTGGGAGTTTCATCTAAAGTATCACTGCACAATGTTCCCTCTCAGATGATCATTTGGTGACATAGAACATTTAATCACACTGACTAGATAATAATTTCTCATCAGCAATCAGTCATTGCTACATGTCCCTTGAGATAGCCAATAGAAGTCAATGTATTCTTAGTGTTTCTTCTGTTATTAGAATCAGGGACATTGCCAAACCTTTAGTGGTAATGTAATGTGACACTCCTGTTCAAGGACAAACAGATCTTCTTAGATACTAACAGAAACACTGTATAAGCGAGATCCAATAACAGCTAGTCAAATGCGATGGGAAAACTTAACCCTCTCCCCTCTGTGGATATGAACCTTGAACTCAAGAGCTTCCTGGGGTGTTGAAGCTTGTTTGATCCACCATGTTAAAAAGTGTGTTCCTCCTTTTCCTGTTCCACTCCTCTTCTTTCATTTCTATGCACTCCCACTAATCTACAGGATTAACTAATTCTGCATCTACCTGTGGTCTTTGATTATTGCTGAAAGCTTAAGCACTGAAGCCTGGCTCGGATTATCTCCCAGTGGAGTGTTTGATGTTCCCCTCTTAATGAGGCTGGCAGCAGAAAGCCAGTGCGCTCAAAACCTCCCTTTTATGTTGATGTAATGTTGCAGCCGTCTTAAAAGCAGTTATTACGGAGCCATCAGATTCGTTCAGGCATGTCCACTCCTGCATCAATTTAGGGTCAGACCCAGGTCAAATGGTGTTTATGCTCAGTAGCACTGCAAATAGTTTTGATAGCTTAAGGCAGTGCTGAATATCAGAGAGGCCTCTTGAATTACAAATATAAAATAAACACAAAAAATAGGTAGAGGCATACTTACATATGTATACAGTATATGCAACCACCAAAACACATACAGAACCCGCCTTACTTTATGGCACGATACACTATACTTTATAAGTTTTGAATGTGTGTGTGTGTGTGTGTGTGTGTGTGTGTGTGTGTGTGTGTGTGTGTGTGTGTGTGTAAAACTACAACAGGTAACCAAAAAAACATTGTATATTACAGTTGGAATGACTGCAAAGTTTTGTGCACAAAGTCAAAGGAATCCAATACACTCCAAATCCTGTGACATTAAAAATCCATTCAGGCTTTTACAATGGTAGAATCAGGTACCTACTATCTGCCAGTCTTCACAGATCTATCTAGCTCACACTGTTTTTTTCTTCCAAGCAACAAAATCAGAACATTTGTAATTTCAGTTTTTTGATTGGTGTACTAGTAAAAGGAAATACTGTGTAGGTGATTTAGAAGCCTATTGGTCTGACAGTGAAAGGAGGATGGAAAAAAATACAGCACTTGACATTTGGCAAAGCTTCACTTCTTATTGCTGGGAAAGTCAAAATTTGAGTTTCTCTCACATCAGAAACACATGAGATCGCAAAGTGCAATATGAATATATTACCCAGATTACTTGCATGGGCAAGTAGTAACAGAATACAACAAGGAAATATAGGCTATAAATAATAACAGGCACCACAAATTGGCACCATCTACCTGAAGGCAAGATATTTAAATACTAAAAAAGAAGATAAGCAGAACAATAAACATTGTATAACCCACATAAATTGGCCAGTCAGTAAAATTAAGATGCTGTGATTACACTACAAGATTGCCAGAGGGTGCACTAAAACTTTCCTTGCATTACATTGCACAAAGAAGTGCTTTCTAGGATGACAGTAG
The DNA here is from genome assembly GCA_900302615.1 of Holocentrus rufus. Classification (NCBI taxonomy): domain Eukaryota; kingdom Metazoa; phylum Chordata; class Actinopteri; order Holocentriformes; family Holocentridae; genus Holocentrus; species Holocentrus rufus. The sequence continues at coordinate 30,726 of OMLF01030148.1, forward strand.
AATAAGTCAGATCTTTGTTGGGGAGGAGTGAGGGAGATATATGAAGAGATCTTTGAGAGGAATTTGTTCAAGTTGGTCAAGCTGTGTTCCGCTTTTGGAGAAGATTGTAGTGGCCCAAGAATTGGTTGGATGGCAACCTGTATATTTTTTCTGTGGCAAAAGATACGAGACTTTCTGGTGAGTTACAGTGTTACCATTGCATGTTAGCCAACTGTGTATAATAATTCCTGCTAGTTATTATAACTGGTAGGATATTTCTTCTTGTTTAATCTATGTATGGTTGAGCCTTTCTGTTTCTGTGGGCCAATGACTTGTAAAGAACCTTTCCTTGGTTGACCACGAGATAGTTCAGGAGGTTTTATTTCTTTCTTTTGCTAAAGTGCCCAAGGTATCTTTGATATTCTGTTAAATTTGTAATACTTTATTCCGTTAAATGCATTGCATTGCAAGATTGTTTTAAGATATGCATGTAAATTTACACTTAATTACTGTCATCCTTACCGATCTGTGGAGAAATATCCGGCATTTATTCTTGCTAGTGACTGTATACAATTAAGACAGGAAAATTAAGATAAGGTTAGTTGTAGATTGTTGTACAGTCATAAGGGATTTTCTTCTACTGCCATGTGCAGATTGGTATGTTAGTCTGCTATTCTTGTGAGATGACACTGAGAGAAATACAAGAAAGCGTCATCACATAACACCAGTGCTCATAACAGAGTTGAGAGTAGATCCCTGCAGGGTAGGAATCAGTCAACATCACAGTAGCAGACATCCAACAAGAGGACACAAACAAGAAGAGCTGGACAGCACCAGACCCTGACATGAGCCACACATTCTACCCAACAACATTACTGTAACAGTACTGCATGAATGCCTATGACTACAGATGAACCAGCTACTAATGGCAGGCCCTGACTCAAAGCAGGACATTGCTGATCATGAAAGACTCACACACGAGAACAGCACCGTCCGACCAATAATCTGCCCTGCCCCCCTTTGCTAAGAGAATATCTCAGATAACAACAGATAGGATATAAGCCAAGTTCCTCCATGGAATGTACCACTGATACATAGTAGATGTGGTCAACATTGGGAAGTGTTACCAGTGGCTGAAAAAAGCTGGACTGAAGGGCAGCACCAAGACACTAATCATAGCAGCACAAGAACAGACTTTCAATATCAGGTCAACTCAAGCAAGGGTCTACCATATTAAAAAGATCCTGAGATGCTGACTGAACAAAGATACCTCTGAGAGAGTCCAGCACACAGTTGCAGGGGGTAAGATGTAAGCACAAACAGCATTCACTGAGCAGCACAAACAAGTTGCAGGGATCTTGTATAAGAATATCTGCACTGAGTATGGGTTTGACCCATCCAAGTCCAGATGGGAGACAGAGAAACAGCAAAGCGTTCTTGACAATGATCAAGCAAGTTCCTGTGAGACTTTCCGGTCAAGACAGATGAACAAGCTCTGGCCATCCAACCAGACATTGTAGTAATGGACAAGTAACAGAAAACAGCAGTGGTGATAGATGAAGCAATTCCAACAGACAGCAACATCAGGAAGAATGAAAGTGAGAAGCTGGTGAAGTACCAGGGATTGAAAGAGGAACTGATGTGGAAAGTGAAGGCCAAAGTGGTCCCAGCGATGACAGGAGTGCAAAGGGCTGGTAGCATAACTTCAACAGATTCCAGGAACTACAACTGAGATCTTTGTCCAGAACAGTGCCATGCTACAGGAGAAACAGACGATGCAGAGAACATTCTGTAGTGTCCACGGAGGCCTGCATATCACACCATCATCTCTTCCCTTTTCTCCTTGCACCACACGCTAACTCGTAACACTCTCCAGAACAATTGGATGCCACTTTTATGATCAGAACCCAACTTTATCTTGTTAAGATAAACACCCTCATCAGAGGGGTGCATGGAGGCGAGAGCTGGTGCCGAGAGGAGGTATTATAGCTTTTATAGCCATTAGGACAGTAACTCAGGCTGAGTTGGACAAAGTTATGTCATGTCTGATGTCATCAGATAGAACATAATATGACTGTTTTAATGGAACCAATTTTATCCATGTATCTGTTCTAGACACAACAAATAGGTTTATATTTGATTACTGGACCCTCCAATAGAAGAGGTAACCCAACAAATTCTAGGCTAGTCTTATTGAAAAGACTAGCCTCATGGACCCCTAGTCCAGGAGGACTAGTCCAGGACCCCTTGGTTCATTGATTTCAAGCACTTCACCCATCTACAGGACCTGCTCAACATGCTGCCTTTGGGCCTGAAGAGAATCATATGTGCAGCGTTTCTGTTCATCAAGACTTGTCCGCCCTTCTATGGAGACCAACAGAGAGGAGCGAGCTGGCTTTGCCCTCTCCCTGCAGGAAGTAAACCAGAGCACGTAACCTGTTGCCTGGCAACCAGATAAACAACTTACTGCTGCCAGAGCTGATGTGTGTGAAAAAGAGAACGAGAGGCAGTTCCATCACAATACTAAGCAGTAAGGTTGAATCAGGACCTGAATGTACTGACTTCTGCCTGTACCATACTCATCAGCATCTCACCCACCAGAAGATCAAGAATCTGCAGTGCCAAACAGATCAACTCCAACATGCTGAGACCACCCCGATCTGCTGTCTGCTTACTGAGACCAAGTGCCAAGTCACAGACCAGTACCTCATCTGTGCTGACTTCCAGCTCTTTGACTGCCACACCACAGTTCGCTAGAGGCATGTGGTTAAAGGTCCCCCAGAACCAGAAGGTGGTGAATATGTTTGATAATACAAACTCCCAAACCCATGTTTGCTACACTTCAAACTCCCAGGTCTCTGGTAAGACTTGAGATTGAGGAAGATCCAGATGCTACAGGACCGCACGGTCCACACCACAAGTCCTGCAAGACCCACATCCATATCACACTGAGAATTTTTTCTGTTGGGAGTTTCAATTAAGACTCAAAAAGTATTTATAGTGAACTGTTAGTTGAACTGGAAAAATCTGAAATGCAGATTGCAGACTTGTGGGCAGTCTTAGTGCAATGGCTTGTGGGAGTGGGTGGGTCGGCTGACAAGGTTTCAGTATAAAACCCAGACACAGAGAACGAGCAAGAGGCAGCTGAGTGGTTCAGGCACAGGCAAGAGCCACTCCGATACTACCAACCTAAACTATCAACAAAATTAACACTAGAAAATAACTAATTAAATAAAAAATTAGCAAATTGATTTTAATTAATTAATTATACAAATAATAATGTGTTTAAAAAAGAACTCAAATGAACATATATAATATTATGTAATGTTTATGTTAATTAATGTACAGATGTAAGTTGCTGTGTGTTGAATACCTATATTGTCAAACAACCCAAGCACCACATTTTGCCATAACATTACGATGCTCTGATAAACTGACCCTTCAGCTGGAGTGGTCGGTGTAGCTTTGGGCCTCTGAGAGCAGTGCTCTGAATTTCTGAGCGACAACAGAGCACCCAGTGCGCATTAACACCATCAGATTGTGATTGGCATAAGACATGTATTTGGAAAATGATTGGAAATAAAACAATTTATTAATTTCTAATTCCACCTTTTGATATTTATGTTCAATGCTTCAATGCTCATGTGCCACAATTATATAATGTGTTTGAGTTGAAATATTTTCATTTGAGGTCTTTTCCAAGCAAATATTGATTTATGAGATAAATCTGATTAATATTGTTAATCAATTGACAGCCCTACTAGAAAACCTATAACTCACCTATCATCAATAACTACTGTGAAGGTCAACAGTAAAAAACAACACGCAAGATAAACTTACTTGAAGTGAAAGCCCTGATCTGGACGGGGATATACTTAAGAAGATGATGATGAACAAGGAACAAAGAGTACCAGTGGTGATGTGTACCCTGGACTCGGCATGCCTTAAATGACAAAAGCTGACATTATAAAGAAGAACAGGGGAGCACAGATTAGCTAATATAAGAAGGCAGCATTCTTCACGTGTGTAATGGAAAGGATGAGAATATTTCACATGGCTGACTGAGGGCTCCTCCAGCCTTGCCTGCCAGGGATCACTGCTTCAGGACCACGGACAGCGGTGGTTAGTGTGGGTGTGGGAGGCTGTGGCATTAAGAAAAAAAAAATCCAGTGCAGGCCTTTAAAACACACACACACACACACACACACACACACACACACACACACAGAATAATGAAAGTCATCAAAATGTCATATATGCAGTATACTACCATAAGAGGAGCATTAGAGTGTGTGATAAGATTCCTATTACCAGGTCTACAGGAGACTAGAAATGCAGAACTATGCGCCCTCCAGATACATTCACATCACTTTTCATGTTAGAATAACACTACAATCTATACAATTTTAGATTTAGGAAATCTTTGTACAGAAGAAGTGACAATATGCAAGTTCCATGTATACTAAACACACAGATGAACAATTTAATTTCAAATGAACAGAGCTTGCAGAAAAGCCCTGTACAGTTTCAGAAGTCATCTAGTAAAACAGATGGACTTCCATTACTGACCAACTAGCTACAGATTAACAGAGAGTCTGATGACTTCCTCCACCCTGACAAACCAATCCAAGCCAACCCAGCTGCTGTGGAAACAGCCATGAGACACGGTTCACTAACTGACCCTCCGAAGGACCAGTCATGCAAGGCTGTGCACATGAACTGCATGAAATTAGTTGGCTGGAAGAATACTGTACATGCAAGCAGAGATCATTCACACATGAACACACTTGAAATAGTTTATATTTCTAATCTGTCTTCTGTCTTCTAATCTATCAAGTTTTCATTTCATTTTCCCACTTGTCTTCATGCAAACATTCAAAATGAACCTTGAATATGAAATGTTTTTTTATGACTTAAAAAACGAAAATGAAACAAAAAAATTCTCATCTTCTTGAGTGAGGTGAACAATATTGATCCAAGGCTGCATTTATTTTCCTTCAGAAACTTTTTTAATATGTTTCTATAAATGCCTCTCTCGTCACATTCAGATGCCAAGTCTAGCATTCATCCAATCAGCAATTTATTTTTCTGTGGTTAGTTAAATGGGAATAAATTATTGCTTTTTTTCTCTCTTTTTTTTGGGG
>OMLF01030163.1:8774-52536 GCA_900302615.1 Holocentrus rufus
GAGAGAGGGCATGGCGTGACTGACGAAATGCCTCTCTCTGTCTTCATGACATTTGCCCTCTGAATGGCATCTGCAGTCAGAGTAAGACGGAGAGGGGGAGAGAAGGCAGAAGAAAGCAAAGAGAAGAAAAAGGCAAAGAATTAGGAAAAAGAGGAAACGAGAGATCGAGAGAGAGAGAAAGAGAGACAAGGGCAGAGCAGTTGCCATACCTTGCTTTCACTAGTCACAGAGGGGGAAAACCTGAGTTATGCCGCGGCGTTCCACATCGCCTCCACAATTTATGTTCTGGCAAGGATAATGCAGCTAGATGGCTCTCTTGAAAAGACTCCCATAAATCTGATCTTGTTTTCTTTTCCTTTTTTTTTCTCCTCATTCAGTGCCCTAAAAAATTCTTTCAGGCTGTTTTCTTGAGCATTCATCTGCTCTGCTCTGGTCTGTTGCATGTCTTCTTATGTAAAGGTATGCAGCAGTAAGTCAAACTCGTACGGCTGAGCAAAGCCTGCAAACACAAAATCTATATACTTACAATGTACTCTCTACTCTCCATCTATCCAGCCGCCTTTTATAAATTAAACAGAGAGCAAATCGGTCAAACACAGCCCTTGATCCACCCATCTTCAAATATTGAGAATTATTTGCTTTGTCCTCCATGATACCAAGTCTTAATTAATTCAGTGTTCACTCACTATACTGAGCACTGAAGCAAAACCAAACCAGCCATTTCATGACCACCCTGGTGAGATGGAAAGTAACAAAGAACATTTATACAAGTAAAGTTTTGAGGTATATACTGGCACTGAGTATTTCCACTGAACGAGACTTTTACTTATACTTTTACTTTGTTACATTTCAGAGGGATTTCCTCATAATTTTTACTCCATTACTTTTATGTGACATCTGCATTATGGAATTAGCTTGAACATGCAAAACATGCAATCAGCTCATAAATATGATGCATTGTGATAGTTTAAACTCTGCAACAGAACATGAAATAGTTAGATCTACAATATTAATTAATCCCCTTACTGTCTGCCGGTCCCATCGGTTGCTGCACAGCCCAGCTTTGTTCAAACCCACAGAACTTTATTTGAAATTCTAGTGGAGATCTCAAAGTTTCCAAGTATACCAAATATGCTCTGCTGAATTATGTATATAAAATTAAGCGCAAGACATTTAGATATTTTGTATCTGATGTAATGCTGCAGTCATAAAACAATGACATCTTGGGTTTGAATATTTCACTCTGAATAAGTGTGATGCAGCTTCAATGAAACGTTGCAACCAGCAGATACAAAATATGCATGTGCCATTGCTTTACAGTATGTAAAGAAGTGTCAAACTTTGACCATACTTAAAGGGAAATTTGTGGAAATTCAGGTACTAAGGGTTTAAAATCCCTCTTAAAGCTAAATATATCGATAATTTGGCACCCTGAAAAGAACCAGAATGAGTGCTTTTTGCCTGCTTTTGATACTTAAACCTGAGAGTACATTTTAGTAGTAGTACTTGTATATACTTTTACCTAACTAAAGGATTTGAGTAGGCTACTTATTCCACCACTGCGTGGCACTCATGTCACACACACCTGTCCATTATGCAGTTTACAAAGGTCTCCGCACTGTCATGTAAACAACCAGGGGGGTTTGGTACTGGAGGGGCATGTGGGCACATTTCACATACACAAACAAGCTTACCCATGAAATTCACATTTTAACACTGAATTAATTAGGCATCGAATTATCAGTCTCTAAACCAGCGGAGTATTGTAGCTCTTCTGTCAAATTTGCACTAAACCTGCTCAGGCTTCCTTCTGGCTTCAAGCCATCTAAGGTCTTTTTGCAACAGGGGAAATAATGATAATGTTTTGTTGTGCACAAACAGCCAGTCAGCCCTGTACTCTTACTCCGGAGACCCAATTAATACCACAGTGAACTGCCGCTGCCCTAGACGGCACCAAGTCGGCGTGTTTGTGTGCGTGCGTGTGCGCGCGTACGCGTATGTGTGTGTGCCTGTGTGTGTGTGTGTGTGTGTGTGTGAGAGAGAGAGAGAGAGAGAGAGAGAGAGAGAGAGATTTAACACTGTCGTCGTAGAGGAGGAAGATGTGATGTGAGAGAGCATCGCAGGATGAGGATGTAATTGAATGTGATGTCCTGACCGTCGCTGCCCTCTGCGAACAGCCATCGATTATCTGTAGCCTTCCGTACGTCTCGAGGCAAACGGTCCATCACGACCGGAAATGTAAACGCTGATATCACCAATAAATGTCCTGTTTATCGTATTATCAATAAATTTAAAAGCGACTGGGGCGTGCGGGGGAGCCTCTGGGGGAGAAGTGACTCAGTTTAACAACCTTTTGGGATTCGGGAAGAGAGTTTATCAACCACTGATATTGGCATACAAATGAAAATACGTAGTAGCCTACGAACGTGGGAGTTTGAGACTTTTATCTGCACTGGTGGTTCTTGGAGGTCACAGTTTACCCACCTTTTTTGCCACTGTATCATCAATAGCCCAAACAAGTCTATGACTGGTTAACACCTTTCCGACTATTCTAGCTTGAACTTCTGCTAAACCTTAAGAAAAAAAACCTTAAGCTCAAGACTTTTTAGGCATCCAAAACACCCACTGTGCCCTCCAAACTGGCAGGCAACGCTTTCCGGTGTCTGGCAACTTGTGCAACTAAAAGCAGGCATATTGCGAGGGCAAGTTGATATTCCTCACATTATTCATGCGCTTACCTTTTCCGCCGAGAGCGCAGGTCTGGCCCCAAATAAGCCAAAACAGCGAAAAGGGGACCCCGAACATTTGCATGATGGTGTCAGGGTGGGTCGAGATGACCTGATGTCTCCCGTCTGTCCTCCTCCGATATCCTGCACTTTTCTTGCGATGCGCCGGCGCGCGGGATTGTTCTGAACTGGCCGCTGCGCGAGCGATATAGTCGGGAGAGAGAGAGAGAGAGAGAGAGAGAGAGAGAGAGAGAGAGAGAGAGAGAGATGTCAATTGAGCAACCAAAACAAATAGGACTTCCGGTTATTTTCTTCAAAATCAAACAGCTGTTGGTTAACAAAAAATGTTGCAAAATGTTGCGTGTTTTGTATTTTTATTTGTTTGTTTGTTTTCTCGTTTCTTTTTAATTATGTATTTTCTAGTAATATTGTGTCATATAAATGGGGTCACTGGTTATTTATTTATTTGCATTTCAAATGTTTTTATTTTGTTTGTTTGTTTTGTTTTTCCCTTGACTAAGATAACTATTTTTACTTTTATTCAGAAGGCAAACCCGCTTCAATTCCGGCATCAGTCTGGCTCACACTGGCTAGCTTGACGCAGCTATCAAGGCAAGGCAGTCTAATCTGCTCCGACCGACAGAAAGAGAGAGTGAGAGAGGATTGATTTCGACGCCCCGGGCCAAGGCTGCTCTAACAGAGAAATCTTGCTGCCGGTGATTGCATTCCTCGACAGGCGTCTATTCCGGTTCCAGGAACGTCAACTCACTAAACCTTAAAAGCTATGGCAAAGTTCCTGCATCTCATATCTCCGACGCCAACAAATTTCCAAAACATATCCATTAAATCTGTGGTGACGACTGTAGCAATGACTCATAATCATTTGGCAAAGGTGATATATTATAAGACATAAGTCACCAAATTATCAGCTTAGAGGGAACACTAGTCGTGAATACTTCTTTTTTAATATACCTTTTTTCATATATACTGCTTCCAAACGACTTTCTGTCCATTTTTGCTTGATCTCCGCTCTCCAACAAAATGATAAATATAAATATAAATTGAACTTATGCTGAGGTATGCTAGAAGCCAATGCCTTCCCATACCCAAGTGATGCCAGTGTGGTATTCAGATGTCAGCAGCTCATATAAAGTGCCCTTGAATGCAGCTCTAAGTTTATTTAACTGTAGACCTGCATTAATTGCTTGTTTAAGTTGGGCTCTTTAGCTGTTTACCTAACGTGTCACTTTAATTATGTGATAACAGATGAAGTTGGCCTTTTTTGCTGCTTTTTTCTTTTATCATCAAAACATTTTCTTTCATGCAATATTTCTTTTATAATCTTATGGCACAGCTGCTGTTTGTAGACTACAGTATGATGCTCTTCCAGCTGTAACAAGAGCCTGAGCAGCGCAGCTACTCCCCCTCACAGATTTGAGTCTTTCAGTTTTTACCCTGTGGCAGAATGACTGCTTTTCTCTCATCGCCTTATGTTCCTCAATTATTCCCCATGCTCCTTCTCCTGTTGGGTGTGGGTGTGTGTTCTGGGGATTAGAGAGAGGGGGCAGACCTCAAGGGAGTTAAGAGGATAACAAAGATAGAACACACACACATACATAGACGCACACATGCACACATTCATTTGCATGCAGTGTCTCTGTCTCTTGTATACACACACACACACACACACACACACACACACACACACACACAGAGTTGCATTTTCCACTGGTAGTGCCAGCTAATGACTTTAAAGTTACAGCAGAGAGCCGAGATCGAGGGCAGCAGTGTGATGTCGTGAGCACGGAGATTGTCCCTTTGACTCAGGTTCAAGCCACCTTTGACAGCGGGGATCCACCCTGCTGAAGTGTCCTTCAGCAAGACACCAAATCCGTACCAGATACAAGGGCACTCTGCTCTGTGTCTGATCCTGATCTCCCAGTGGAGGGGCAAGAGAGGAGAGAGCATTTTCCCATGGGGAATATTGCATTATTACTGTTAATTGACAAAAGTGTTTCATTCAGGCAGTTTTTTTTAAACAATACAAAACCAACAGCCAGTGTCAGTGGTTTGCATGAGCAAACACTTTCTGACACAGCTACTAAATTATTTAACTTAAGTAAATGACTTCATTCTATACTGGCTCCTCATTGTATGGTGCACCCACACAGCACACAAATGCTAATGTGGATTTTGGACAGTCTGATCAATCTGTGTGAACACAAAAATGTCCTTTTCAAACCTCCAAACCAGAACTTGTGATGTCCTCAGTGCACCTTAACTAGACTTGCACCAGCTTGGACTGTTACAGCTAAACACTGACATCCAAATGAGATTGTGTTGTGATGATACCACCTGCAAACCATCCAAACAAGAAGATGTCTCCCAGTCCCCAGGGAATCATTCTGTGCACTTCCATAGTAACATTTTCTATATTTTTCTAGGCATTGCATCGCTGATTATTTGACAGGACAAACTCCACTCCACTGTATAGGGACAGTTGTGGCTAATACAGATTGAACATTCAAAGGAGTAACTTATTTCAATAGGGAAATGTGATGTTGTTTGCCTTTCATCTTTCTCATGCAGAAACTCACACATGTATACACACATACATCACACACGCTATTTAGTTCTGTTTACTCCTGCTAATGAAAAGTATAATAGACACTGCAAGCAAAGAGGCGACTCAGACACAAACCTTTACTTACTGTATAGATCTGAAGCCCAGAAGGCATGTGCAGCCCATAATTCATCTATTTTTCTTTGTTCATTTAACATTAGACTATAATAGTATTCACTATACTGTGAAATGGGTGAAATTATGGGTGAAATTAGGTATTTGTGTCCATTTGTGTGTGTGTGTGTGTGTGTGTGTGTGTGTGTGCATGTGCTCTAATGAGCTCTTATATCATATCTAACTCCTGTCATTATTCTTGTCATTAAACAAAGGTTTTTGTCAGTCACCTGGTTTACTCCATTCTCCAGCGCGACGTTCTTGCGTTAACTTTTATTATTGAGTGTGTGACATTTAATATCAACATCTAACAGAGCTCTGGGTCTGTTTGAAATGCCATAACACTTCCTTGCACTTTCCCATTTTCAAAGCTATTACCAGTCGCAGTGCTGCAGCAGATATTGGAAAAGCCATTTACTGTACAGCCATTTTGTAATCAGTTGCCGATTGCACTACAGGTAGTCAATTAGTGTTCAACAAAGCTTCTCCCCTTCATTTGACAAGCTGTTAACAACAACACGATGAAAGGTCAAGGAACATGGTGGTGTTTGCTGCTGCCTTATCAAAAAACTGGCATAAGTCGGCATTTAAAGGCTATGAAAGATGTTGTCTTCACTCGTACACGACCCACAGGAATGAGGCTGACCATACCATGTGTGTGCAGACAGAGATAGAGATAAGTGTGCAGTTTACAGTTACAGACTTTCCAGACTCTGAGTAATCTCTCATCTAAAACATAAAGTATACTCGGCTTTAAAAGTTGGCCGTATGTTGTCCTTGCCCATTCCAAATATTCGAAAATATATTTCAGCACCTCGGAGAGTTCCGTCACTTTGTTCAATCTTCGTCCAGAAGGGGTCGCGCTTCAGTCAGCTTTGCTTTGCGGAACCATCGAGCAGCTTGTGCCCAGGGATTGAGGGGGACGGAATAAGTGTGACACACGCACCTTTAGCAAACTGCAGGAATGTGAGAAAAGGTAATCAAATGAATATTTATCATCAGTCCTACGGGTGAAAAATATGCTCTTTGGAATAAACGTGCTTTCGAAACGACTGCTTTTCATTTTAATTTATATTTCGTGTGACTGACTGATTATCTTTTTGTGTGTAGTTTGTTTAGCCAAGCTAATTAGTGCTAGCTGCTTGCTCAATGTCAAGGTATCTGTCTTCGTTTACTGGCTGTTGTTTGGGTATTTTCCTCCCCGGCTAATTAAATGCAGTGTAAAAACTGTCAAAGCCCTGACCGCTCACCATTTTTTCGTCGAATAAATTCATACGTATGGCTGAAGTAATAAAGGAGATAACGTAACCTCTGTTGCACATAGTTTAAAAGTTATGCTGAGAGCTTGTTACTCAACCCATTCAACAAACCTTAACGTAGTCCCATGACTGGTAATCAGACCTGTACATATGCAGCGTTATGTGTCTTCTTCTTGGTCTTCTTCTTTGGTGTTTTACGGCAGCTGGCTTCCTTTTGAGTTGCATTATAAGCCTCCGCGTTTTGTGCCTGATTGTTTGTATGCTTATAGTCTCGGTGGTTGGACTGGACCTCAGTTTATTCTGTGAATTAATGTAATACTAAATGGTGGAATTAATTAATTACATTTACGCACGCTGCTGTATTTGAGTAGGTTTTTTTAGTACCTGTACTTTTGAGTATTTTACTTTTCAAGTCAGTTTACTTTTACTTAAATTCGTTTTGCTTTATTATCGCTCTTCGCTACCTTTCAGAATCATATTTATTATTGAATAAATAGTTTTAAGATTCTCCAGAAAGTAAACCTTCAAACCTTCATGAACTATTCAACTGTTGCTTGTGTGGTATGTTTAGAAACGCTAATTTCCCTTTCATTCTCAGATTTATGTTAAGAAAGCAAATAAGTACATGAGAAGCAAAGGTCCAGATGCAAAATCCACTGCAGATAAATAGCCTAGATGATTCATAAAAGTGCAAGAGAATGCGTAAAAATGGAAATGAGCCAGCCAGTCAGTTCAAATTTATGTAGAAATGGCTCTCCAAATGCTGGCTACATGGGTGGTAGAAAAGACAATCTTACCAGCTACAGACAGAATATGCTGTCTGACTCCTGTGAATGTCCCCACATTTATTCTTGCCAGTGTTAAGTAGTTCTCTGGGTTGTTCTGATGATAAATGGGCATGGCACTGCCAGGATTAGTGGTTTGGTTCTCACTGGGACCACCTACATTAAAGGCACTTTAGGCTAAAAGCTTCCACCAAATGAATGTTTATATGGTAACACAACCAAGGTGAAATTATTTTGTTGGTACAGCATATTGGAGATCAGCTGTAAATCAATGTAATATGTAGAGTATGTGTTTCTTGAATAGTGAACATTCACATTTGAAAATGGGCATCAATATTTTAAGATTTCTTTCTGTGTGATTTTTTTCATGTTTTCATGTCAGTGACTCATCCCTCTCTTTTCCTGCAAGGTTCTTTAGCCATGGTGTGAAGGGGGAAAACCAAGATGGCCACCCGCCGCATACCACTAATCTTGCTAGCCTGCGGCTCCTTTAACCCCATCACCAACCAGCACATGAGGCTCTTTGAGCTGGCCAGAGACCACATGCACAGCACAGGTCAGATCCAGAAAAAGTCTTGTAAAATGATGTCAGTCAAACACGCCACATTTTTTGAGGATAAGATTTTTTTTTCTATTTCCTTTATTTCTCTAACTGTTTTCAGATGTGTCCTTGGTAAAATATGAATCATCTTTCCAATTGAAAACACTCAGCTCAGCTTTATGACCAGGCATAAATTAAAGAGCTTGAGTAAGATACATTAATTTTCAATAGCCAGAGAATAATAGTACATACCAAGCTTCCTCATACTGCAGAAAAGTAAAATGTACGCCCGCCCTCAGTTCTAGTTCTCCTTAGTTGTCCTAGGCTTTGTGTTTGTCTGCCTCAGAGTACTCTATCCCATGTACCAGCTGTGTCAGCAAGCACTGTCTGTTATAGAAGCCAGGGCCCATTTTCATCCCAAACCTGCTCAGAAGTTAAGAATACTGACCTGTGATCACTGAACTGGTCATGTTGTAAAAGAAACAGCATCACAAGTTAAACTGAAACTACATCAATCTTGTCCTGCAAATTCACACAAAAAAACATCAAAATAAAACACCGCTGTTCTGAATGAGCTCTCCCATTTTAAGATGCTTTATGAATAGGTCCAAGGAAACAGTGCTGCGTTATATAGGGAGGGAACACAAATAATGCCTTTGAGACCCTTTAGTTATAAAATGTCAGGTGACTGGTTTTAGGATAAACATTAGCATTTTTCTGTGAGCTGCGTATAGGACCTGTTTTCATTGACCAGTGTGTGAACTTTTCCATTGCAGCTGCAGGTCAATTTGTACTTTTAACTTGTTTAAACACCAGAATTAACAGATGGAAAATTCTTGAATCCTTTGCAAAAGTTTTGCAAAATGTATTTCACTCAATATATAAAATCTACAGCAGCTGGAACAGGAGGATGAAAACAGACATGGTGCATTCACCACCACCCAGCCATATGCTTATTATGCTTCATATTGCATATTATAAATACTAATAGCACATGCAGTATCCCATGGCAGAGAATATAGGCCTAATTGTAGAATTAACCATTGCAGCATTGTTATGTTTTGCCACTGCTGCTCTTATCTTCTTTTTTAGAGAAATGCCTGGTCACAGAATTGGACTTAGCAGGGCCATGGCTTGGCCTGGTAACCACTGAACCATCTCTAGAGGGGACTGTGGCAAATTACTTATGCAGCGCAGTTATTAAAGTGGTCATGAATAAATACCCTGGCTCATGAGTCTTAAACCCAGATTATGATATGAGTTAATCATATCCATGAATAAATGTTTTACTCATGGGTGTAGATTTCAGGGGGCGACGTCCTCCCCCCCATCTCAATATAAAATGATACACGAAAAGAACGAGAGCAGGAATGTAAACAGTTCATGTTTACAGGTCGTGTCATGGGCTGTGTCTCCTGTTATTTCGAGTGTTGAAACCTACGCCCTTGACTCATACGGTGTGTGTCATGTAACTAATTTTGATACATTCAAGTCACGAATCTTGTGCACAGTTTATCAAAGAGACGATGTCAGTCTCAAAATCTTCTGTTTTTTGCCCTCTCCCCATATCTGGGATCTGCTAAAAAATCATTATCATCAGCATCACTTAGCACTCATTTCATTATCTGATTTATATTCCAACTGATTTCTCGTCTTGGCGATCGTGACCCAGAGTATGATGTTAATCCTCTCTCTCCTTGCAGGCCAGTACCAGGTGGTGGGTGGCATCGTGTCCCCAGTGAGTGACGGCTATGGCAAGCAAGGCCTGGTCCCTGCCAAGCACAGAATCGCCATGGCAGAGCTGGCACTCCAGACCTCTGATTGGGTAACAGTCGATGAATGGGAGAGCCAGCAGCCAGACTGGTCGGAGACGGTGGTCACCATGAGGTGCGGAACGTGTTTTCAGTGTTAGCCATTAAACCAGCGCAAACCCAGACAAAAAGAGTGCATAAATCTTACATGTTGAAATGGTAAAGTGTGGATGTGTGCAGTCAAATAACACAGGAGCCGCATTATATTGTTTATACAACTGCTTTATTTGAAAAGAAATTTGCAAGAAACTCCGGGATTATGTCACATGTCGCCAAAGCACCACATTCATCATTACACAAGTTTCCCATAATAGCTGCAGTCTGTAATTCCCTGTCCTACTGGGTGCTTTGCTGTGGCTAATGACTTATTCAGAGCACTCCAGTGGTTAATCAAACAGGAGATTTATTTCACAAACATGTCATTTCTGCTCCACTTGGACACATTTTCTGAATAATGTGCAAGTATTTTACACTGTGGACCATCTCTCGACTGAGGAAAAGTTTTGTTTTCTGAGCTAAACAATAACTATTTAGTCTTCATTGTGATTACATTTTGTATTTGGTTGCATGTTGAACCCGGTCAAGAGACTGAGAATTTTTTAATCAACAAGTGTCCCATCTCTTTATTTCATTTTTTTTCCATTTTTGAGCAACGGTTGCTCCCATCACAGTTGTGGTCAACAGCTGATGTGTGCACTTCCACCTTTGATTATCAGAAACAGTTGAAACTTGAATTATTTAGACTATATAGCAACTTACTGTGACAAGTTTGCTGCAATAGCATGTGGTTATCCAATGTCAAGGAATATACTTTAAGTGAAAATAAATAAAGATCCTGTACAGTAGTTTCATCTTGGTTTCCATATAAATCCACCAACACAGTGTAAAGTCAGCAGCTCCTTTATCTTTCCATTCAGACGGACCCCCATTCAATCTCATGATACAGCCTCCTCCATTCTCGCTGAGATACAATGCCAATATTTTCTCCTCCCTGACGTTTCCTCTTTCCGCCGCGGCACCAACACAGCTCCTTGAGATGTGTGTTCTTTTCGCCGCTCCTCTGCCAGCGCCGCTTCGTGCCAACATCAACTGTTTGTGTAACAGAGCGTTGCCAGGGTCCCCGGGCCTAAATCACGGGTTGTGGACACTTGTGGGCCGTCAGACTAGCATGGGCCTGTGCCAGATCTGGGCTTTTAAAGGGGTCAAATCGGGGGCATGGGCTGATAAATTCATTGGCCAAGTGGGCACAGTGGCGTTGCGAAAGGCTGTGTAGGACATGAATATGGAGGAGAGAGACAAGGATTTGTTGTTGGAAGCAGGGCTGCATTCGAAATGAGAAAACGTGGATGTGGGATGCCTCTGTTGTTATTGGCCTACTGTATATTTCTTGCTTCCGCTGCAAATCCTTGATCAGTGCATGGCATTAATTATGTGCAGCTTGAGTTTGATGCTAGGAATAAATCAGCATCTGATGGAAATGCCATACCTCATGTAGAGTTAATGCATAGTAACTGATGGCCGCTCCAACTTGTGAGCCCACTTTACAAAGGCTCCCTCTCCCACTTTTCACTATTCACCTCCCTCCGTCTTCCCCCGCCGCCGCCGCCGCCCCGCTCCCCCGTTTCGCTCAAATCCCCTTCTGAGTGACCAGGCAGTTGGTCTTCTCTAAGCTGTGTTTGCGCAACAGGGGAGCTGATTAAGGCATGAAGTGGCCTGTTGTCCCGGAGCAGCACCAAAGGCTGTGTGAAGCTCGGAGCGGGCCACGTCATCCATTTCTCCAACACACACACAAGGAGATCTGCTAAAACACCTTTAAGAGGCTTTACTTCGGAACAGTGGAGTTTTTCATTCATGTTTTTTTTTTTTTTGTACACTTGTCTGACTCATTCCTCATTTTGTCCCCCCCTCCTCTCTCTCTCTCTCTCTCCCCACTCTCTTGTCTTTGGCTGGTGCACAGACATCACTATGGGCGTATTCTGAAGCAGTATGAGCAAAGCACAGGGAAAGACAAAGACTCCAATGGAAACATCCTTCCCCTCTCAAGTAAGAAGCTCTTACTCTGTAGTCAGATCATTTCATCCCTAACAAACATTCTCATGCCCTTTAGGGCTGGAACCATATGATTTTCTCCTGAATTGACACTTTCACAATACTTGGGTGCCGATTCGGTATGTGTTGCAATTCTTAAGTATTGCGATTCTGCAAGTATTGCGATACGATATTACGGTTTATTGCGATTTTTGTTTGCTCTTTTAACATTAGACCATAGGAAAAAGTTGAATCATACACTTGTAGAGACTGTATACCATTAGTCATATTTCTATAAATAAGGCACATCATGTCAGTCAGTCTTGTTGAGTTTTATTTCAGCACCATCAATGCTATACTGCAGATAAAAGTGGTAAATAAAATGTATATGTACAATAGAATAAATAAAAAATATGTAGTTTTAATTTACAACATTGGCTCTGAGTTAATGTCATTTTAGTCATAAGCAAACAAATACAAATGCAGGATTTTTCTTTTTTCAACATTATTTAAATCATTACTGTTGAGGTAATGCATATATAAAACTCTACCTGTATACAGTACAAACACAGTGATAAACTGTACTTTTGAATATGCTGTCCTGTCATATCTGAAACAAACCGTAACATAGTAAGGTTTAAGGATTTACATCAATCCCACATAGTGTGCCTGTGCTTAGCATGGGCCCAGTCGTGCCCTAATCATGTTCTGCAGCCTTGATCAAAAGTGGCTAAAGCGTATTAGTAGTAGCCTTAAACTTGAGGGATTCCATTAACACCATTCGTGTGTATGCATGTGTGTATAATGGCTCAAAGAACAGCTCTTACATGATTCAGTAAATATGTAGCTATGACATGTGTGAGTTTGCTGATGGTGACACTTTGGAAAGCTAGCCAATCAGCATTCAGGAGCTTTTTTCCTGGATTTGATATGGTTGAATTCATGTAAGCTTCATCAAAATCAATTAGGGAACTGTTGTTTTAGGCCGTACTGGCATCAACTTCTCTTTACATCATGAGGCAAAACTTGCTATGAATAATAGTAATAAAGCGGCAGAGTCTCATGAAAAATAGAAGCGCGAATGGGACTGAGATGAAGCGGATAATAAAATGAGCTCTCTTTAAAAAGATAAGACAGTGTGAAAGTAAATAGATCAGAGTTTATTTGATTTCTTGGCCTCTGTCTGGTTCTGCTGAATGTGATTTCTCTTATGTCAAGAGCCTTAAATGGAAATAAGTTGCGGAGCTTCTCGTAAAATAATGTGTTATGATTTGCCTTGGCCCCCAGCGCCATGAATATCTAAACTTTGTAGAGCTAGTGTGGCAATTTACAAACATGTGCTGCTGTTTGTTTTGTTGAGTCCACACCTCCCGAATCAATCATTTTTCATTGTCATTCACCAGCTATTCCCACAGTGGTGAATTTTGCACTTGGGCAGTCTCTGCATGGTCTCCTCAGAGGAGACGGTTCGGTCATGCAGGCAACAAGTGCTCTGATTGGATTCCCAGTTTGTGAGCTCTAGTGTGGACTAGTAAGCTGGCAGACACCATTGGCTTGTGTTTCCACATATTTGGGGAAACAAGCTGCACTTGCAGATTACATTGGACTCTTTGCTGTTATAATTGTTCAGAGGCTGAGGATTGACAGATTATTGGTCCAGGAGACAGTCCAGCCACTGCCAATATATTTTATTTGACTGACATCTTTTAATTTTAATTTTGGGAAATCAGTCATGCCCAACCCCAAAACTGTGAAATTCGAAACCTTAGGTGCGGTTGATGAGCAAATACCTTTGAATATGAAAACAAACAATTCCAGTGTCTTAATTCAGACTAGCTCTTTTTTATCTTTATGTGGCACTGGCAGTCTGGATTCAGAAACTATCTCGAAGTAGAATTATTAATCATAGACAGTGTTTTGTCTTCAGAAGGAATATAACTGTGTGGAGTAGGTGCCCTGGCCCCTGACTGTAGATGAAAACTGATTTTCAGTTTTAGAAAGCTCCCAGGCGAAGCAGTTCACAGGTATAGGAGCCTTATCAAATATGTGTATATCATTACATGTCTTATTTTTTGCCCTTTTTTTGGGTGACATACAAAGATAGCCTTGTTAGTAAAGTGGTGGTAGTAACCATCTTTTTGTGCCTGCAGCCCCGTCTCCCCAGCTGAAGCTGCTGTGCGGAGCCGATTTCCTGGACACCTTCAAGATCGCGGGCCTGTGGCAGGACAAGGACGTGGAGGAGGTGGCCGGGCGTTTTGGCCTGGTCTGCGTCAGCCGGGGGGAACTGCAGCCCGAGCGGGCCGTGCACGAGTCGGACACGCTCTCCCGCCACAGACAGAACATTTTCCTGGTGAGGGAGTGGGTGAGGAACGAGACGAGCGCCACGGAGGTCCGCCGGGCCCTTAGACGGGGCCTGAGCGTGAAATACCTCGTCCCGGACTCCGTGATAGAATACATTCACCAGCACAACCTCTACACGGAGGACAGCGAGAGGAAGAACAAGGGCACGGTGCTCAGGCCGCTCACCAAGCAGGCAGGACGTCCCGTGAAGAGTTTGGATGACTGACCGATGGACCGACTGCTGTGCCAGACAAAGGCTGAATGCGGTTTGTTGCTGAATCGAGCTGAACATGGGGATCTTTGAAATGTGCTTTCCTTCTCAGATCTGAGAGTTTCACCAGTGTTTGGACGCTCTGTTTACTTCCACTGAACTGCAGTATTGAAGGGGTTTGCAAAACTTAAATAATTTAATGTCTGCAAAGAAAGGGACACGTGCTCTCCTGCAATGTGGTTTCAAGGGCATCACCTCTTCTCAGTGGAAGGCTACTACACCGTGTTGTGTTTGTGTTTTCATTTTGACTCATGCACACACAGTCCTGTTGCTAATACTGAGCCTAATGTTTGTGCCACAGTGTAAATGACCATAAAGATTGTTGCGATGATGATTAAATTCAGCAGGTTGGGATGATAATCCAACGACGGTCTATTCCTTTCTGCTATTTTTTCACATTGTACGTCACTACATGTGGACCGAGATGTTGAAATAAAATCCTTTAATGTTTGGAGTATTTTTGTGTGCGCTTGTTACGGTGCCTTTAGCTCACTTTCGTTTTGAATTCTTTCTCTTACATGTCCTGCAGCGTGGGTGTCTCCGTTCTAACGGCCTACCGAGAGCCATTCATTCTGTATCTATTCACTTTCTCCATTATCTGCCACACAGTGGGACTGGGCTTTTTTTTTTTCTCCTCAGGATTTTAAGTAATCCTGACAGTCGCTCAGCTACAGGAGGTGTTTTCTCTGTGAGGCCAACGGCTGAGAGCACCACTGTGTTACTGATACTGACTGGCATCCTTTGAAAGGTGGTGTGTGTGTGTGCGTGTGTGTGTGTGTGTTGCAGCCAATGAGGGCTTAGGCGGTGGGTTGGATGCAGCTTGCCCAAAGGAGAGCTTAGCAAATTAATCGAGTTATTTAGGCAGGACAAAAGATGTGCCAGCCCTATTATGCTACATCTTATTTTTCCAGTCAGAAATTTCTCAGTACAGGTGATAGGCCTGCCTTTGTATTGTGCACATTACCCAGGCTATCCTCCAGACTCATTTTAACCATATTTATTGGATGAAGAATGGTGTAACTGTTACTCCCATAAATGCTGGACACAGCATAATTATTATGGCCTATTCCAAACCAACACACAGGTTATAGTGTTAGCTTATTTGAACAGGCCTCGTTTCAGACCGGTACACAATTTGTGTCACAATTGTCAACTGTCATTAAACAGCTACTTTTTTTCTGGGTGTGCACGTGGAAAACAAGGAGAGAATTGTCTGCTTTAACCCAATAAACAACTAATAAAGGAAACGCTTTCATCCTAATCCCATATGGTCGCAGTAAGCATTCTCAAAGCTAAAGCACATAATGTACATAATGTATGCATGTCGCATGTTCCTAATGCATATGCATGTCAAGCGTGGCGATGGATTGGGGGTTACGTGAAGTGTATGGAGAGGGAGGGAAGTGGGAGGTCCTGCTTTTTCCTCAGAAAAATGAAAACCAAGTGGTAATCGGATTAGAGTCATTTGGGTTAAAATTGGGGGGGTCTGACAGGGTCCCGGCATTCGATCGCAAGTACTCGGCGACATCGGATCTCCTTTACATCTTATTTTTTTTTACTGGAAGTAAGGAAAACGCCAGCAAGTCAGCCAAGATGCCAGTTGATCTGAACGGGTACTGGAAAATGATTTCCAATGAAAACTTCGAGGAGTACTTGAAGGCTCTCGGTGAGTTTTAAAAGAGAGCAGAGATGGTGGCTACACTTAACTGCAGCACCACTTTCACTGGCCTGCAGGTTATAATTAGTTGCCTGGGAACAAACTGGGCGTCATGAATTTAACAGGTGTAACACCAGGATACTCTACTAGAAAAGCTCCTCAGAATAACCTTGTAAACCTTGTAAGATTTCTAAAGGGATTAATAGTGGGTTTCTGGTCTTTTTTTGCCATATGGGATCACTATGAGATGCCCAGAGGAACTGATATTTTTGTTATGTTTGTATTTTTATTATTTTAGAAATATTTTTTTAGAAAACAGATATTGAGAAGCTTTGGGAATGTAGCATTGTAACAGGTCTGCAGCTAATTGAGGCCACTTTGAAATATGTATGAATCTGAAATTGTATGATTGCAAAACAATGCCCTACTTCTCACACTCCTCTCTTGTCTCCCGCTCATTTTTCCAATTTTTTTGTGGGGACCCATCGCAGATGTAAATGTTGCCATCAGGAAAATTGCCACCCTGTTGAAGCCTGACAAGGACATCACCCACGATGGGGACCACATCACCATCAAGACCCTGAGTACCTTCAAAAACTACAACATGGACTTCCATGTGGGCAAAGAGTTTGAGGAGGATCTGTCTGGAGTGGATGATAGGAAATGCATGGTGAGTAGATGGAAGCCTCACTTTGGACTGATGTATCCAGCAGGAATTCAATGCATTTTGATGCATGCACATAAGATGTATTACAGTTGATGTATAACCATTTGTGAAACATTACAATATTTAAAACAGAACATTGGAGGTGTGGGGTAATTGGCATTAATCAAGCTGCATGAGCACAAGACCTTTAGCCGTCTAAATGTGACTTTTGCTGGCACCCTTTCAGACTATATTGAGCACATAATGCGCTGCAATCAGCCTATTGATTTATACAAACACCCCCCTCCCTTCACTTAAACCCACTTGCCTCAATAAGCCATTATCCACTATCACTTTTTGATAATATAAGGAACACAAGCTTCCACAGTCCTGTTTATGGAATAATTATGACCCGATGTAATCTTTGAAGACTGATAACAGACGCTGCAGGAAAGGCACCTGAATGCGCGAGTGAAACAAGTGCTAAGGTCACAATGAATGCTGTGAGACGCAACTTTATTCGATCAGATTTTCTCGCTGAATACTGAACAGGATCAGAGATTATTTTTTGCCCCCTAGAAAAACCTCATTTGTAAGCTGATAGGCTGATTATAGATAAGCTATAAGCTGTTTGGAGGGTGACTGAGAAAATGAGAGGGAGTCTGCACTTGCGTGCCTGTATGTGGCACACCATCCACTCACAACCCCTATTTGAACAAATCACCCACTGGTGTATTGTGCATGATGACTAAACATGTTTCTCTCCCTGATGTGTGACTTCAGACCACTATCACCTGGGAAGGGGACAAGCTGGTGTGTGTGCAGAAGGGAGAGATTGAAGGAAGAGGATGGACCCACTGGGTGGATGGAGATGAGCTTCATCTGGTAAGAAAGCATATCAGGGCATGCCGTGAATATCAATAAATCCAATTTGGACACTTTTATCCTAATTCAGAATGCCTCACGGTGCTGTATGTGCAGTGCATATATTTTATGGGTGATTTAAGTGTGAATTAGACCATTAACTCTGGCAGTAGTAGTGTTATACTCTGTGAGGTGCCCAAGACCTTGTAGGACCCCGACAGTTTTCAACATAGAAGGGCTAAGACCACGGTTAGCCCTGGGCTAACAGTCATTTCACACTTGCAACTTAGATTATGGAATATCCTCACCATTAACCCAGCACCTACTAAACCCCACTCCAGAGCAGGGTTATCCCTGATTTTGGGGATATCCCCAAAAAGTCAGGGTCTGCAGTGTGAATTGAGGTTAGAACAAAAGCAACAGAATATTTCTTGTCCAATCAAAACTGTGCTACAAGTTATGAGGATGTTAAACCTGGACTTTGATTTTCAAGTGTGAATCCTTAACCCGGGGCTTACTGTAAGGTCTGGGTTACTAAGTACAAGTGTGAATCAAGGTTAACCCAAGCCATGGGCTATAGTAAGCCCAGGTCTTAGATTAAACTAGTGCTAAGAAATCAAAGTGTGTAAAGGGCTAATGCCTCATAGACCACAAGAAAAGTAGCTTATGAAAGTTCCAAGTATCCAAGTATAACCCATTTACGGTCAAAGGCATAAGTTGATTTATGAAATGACTCCTGCTATATACTGTAAGATACAGACTGTGTTTGAAAAACAACAGAGCAGATGTATGTAGTTTGATTTCCAAAAGTACTTTCCATGTTAGATTTAGAATCAAAATTCTCCATATTCTGAAACGAAAGCTGTCCAGATCCTGCTATTCACTTCTCAGCTCCGTCTGTCATCATGAACTAAGTCTTCCAAGAATCCAGCGCGTACCAGAGGCTCAATATCGTGAATCAGCTTCTGCCATGCTATTATCTTGACTTTGCAGATCTAATTTCAGTTGAAGTGTTCAATAGTATTTTTTTAATCTCTTCTATCAAATTTACAGTGTAGCCGAGCGCGCCCTGTAATGAAAACATTAGCATCTGAAAAGACCTTACAGTAATGACTAGCACATTACCATTTTCATTACCTTGGCATTATCAGATGTTCCTCTATATGATTACTGCTTTCAAAGCTAAGTAAAAAATAATCTGCCAAATTATTTGGTTTAAGTGATACCAACAGATGTGCTCAATCAGCAGCCATGAAATGAGTTATTAAAGAGAAGTTCCCTGGAGCTGGAGTGTATTATTTAACTGTATAATATTTAAATGTAGGGCAACAGTGGCCTCTGGTGGAAGAAAATGCTTTGCAAGTTGGTTGGAAACCAAACTGTGGAATAGAACAGAATGTCTGAATAGAATAGAAGAGAATAGAATTTGGACACTACCAACAATATCTTCTCCAGAAGATCCCTGGCTAAGATCTAAATCACCATGGACATCACCAGTCATCCATTGCATTTTATTCAGTCCTAATTACAGGAGCAGTTTTAGTCACAGATCTATACTACTGAAAATATCTAAAAGGCGATTCAGAGGATATTTTCTTAAAAGTGCTGTGAGGTTATGGAATGATGTTTATGGAGCTCTGCCTGACACATCCCAATAACATGCACTGAATGTCTACTTATGTTATGTCAGCAATAGTCTGTGACAAAGTACCTGCCCGGAAAATTAAAGTATTATTGCTTCTACTAGAATAGAATAGAATAGAATAGAAAGCCTAACTCTGCTTTGCCGACAGCTGAGTTATTCCTCCTTGGCAATATTACTTTTATTAAATTACTTTATTGACTGTGACAGTTTAATTTGTATGATACCCTCCGCACTGATGGCATCTTCTGTTGATAATATTGTCAGTTATTGTCCTCCATTCTACCAGCAGAAACAAGTGATTACAGATTTATCAAAAAGCACTGACCATGTTTGCAGCTCTGCGTGTTAAGTGCAATCAGTCTTCTGGTGCTCCTGTTTATCTACATGTACAGTAGGTTTGTCAAAATAACACTATAACTCTTTTTTGATAAACATTTTTTTTTTCCCCCTGCAGGAGCTGAGAGCCGGTGGAGTTGTTTCCAAGCAGGTCTTCAAGAAGACCTAAGCTGGCTCTCACTGAACAAGATGGCGCCCCCCAGCTGAGAGAGGCTCACAGAGACACACCAACCCACACCTGTGACATATCATCCATCTTCTCTTATCTCCATTCATCTATGCCTCCATACACCCATCTATCCATTTTTTTTCCGCCAGCTACACATTTTTTTATTCCAACAAGACTGTTGCCTTACCCTGCCAAAGTCAGTTCGTGCACAAAGGAGTGGGGCAGCATACACATCATGCAACACTGCAAAAAGACAAACAGAAATGTCTTTTCATATCGGCCCATGATTATATCAGTACGTCAGTTTCACGGTTGGTCGCTCCTTTGATTAACATGCTTCGATGTGTCGGACACATGAATACTGTTAGTGTAGCTAAGTAGGCTTCAAGGGTAGCGTTTCGGATAGGTGAGCTAGACTGATAACTGAGTGAGTGTGTGTGTGTGTGTGTGTGTGTTTGTGTGTATAAGACCAGTGGGAATGTAATGATTGCAGCAAAGAAAAGAAATGAGAACAGCGAAAAGAAAAAAGTTGTGGGTTTTGCTAAATCCTCTCTTTGTTCTCCGAGTGATTGCTCTGGAGAGATATTGAGGAAGGCAAAAGCAGAAGATTGGAGTTTGATTAAGGACTGTGAACTTTTTTTTTTTTTGCTTGTGAACTATTGATGCCTAGTCTCCAGGATGAATATCACATGAGATGTGTATATATATCCTTCCCAATTCGTTTGGGAATGTGCCCTTGATAGAATAATGAATCAATCAATAAATGAAAAAAGTGCTCAACAATTTCATGTGTCTGTCTTTGTTTTAGCAGTTAGAAAGAAAATGCCTCCCATTAAATATTCCTTTTGTTGATGAAAATCATTGGAAAGGGAAATGTTTCTGTTTGACAAGTCAGCATATGAGCTATTAAAGTTTAGTCTGTGGTCTGTTATTTAGTTAATGCAACACCTGAACATGATTGTTTTGGGGCTCGTAAGGCAGCAGGTCTGGAGTTAGTAGTTCAATTTATTCAAAATTGCATTTTCCGCACCAACACATCAGATATGAAAAGCTCTATTTGAGAATTTCAGGAAAAGGGTAGCCAAGTGATTCAATCAGTATTTCTCTTTTCCATCCGCCTCCAATAAACCAAAAGGGTAAAACAGAATTTTTTGGACGACTGCGCAAAGATATCCTCCGTCTCAGAACTATTTCTTTTTGAATCTATAGATCACAGCTGATGAATACCAAGACGTCTGCTCATTTTTATTCCGATGCTGTTCACAAACGCTGATTTTGCACCACAAGACCAGATGAACTTTATTAACTTATATGCTCAAAGTTCAAGTACTGTATTCTGGTTTAGTGTTTGAGCTTGGAACTTGAACAAATACAAGTGACAAGAAAAAGATCAAATACAGAGCACGCTGTTGGCAGATGTTACAAAATAGCTACTGTACACTGTGCAGAGATGTATCTGTGCTTGTGTGTGTGTGTGTATATATGTGCGCACACGTGCCACCATGCATGTGAATTTGGGCAATCAGGACCTCTATCCCCTTAGTAACGACCCTCAATGACCATGTAAAGATTCAAAGAAAGGGCTCTGTTTCCCCCACTGCCCCCTCCCCCTCCAAAACAACTGGCCCTGCCAATCCCCTCCAAGCTATAAACTCACTTATCAGTAGCTCTCTTCCCTCCTGCCCTCCCTGCCTTTTATAAAAGGAAGGGGACACACTGCACCTTCCCCCCTACTCGCTCTGTCTAAAGTCTACACACACAACACTGCGCACTCAGATAGCACCATGCCGGCAGACTTCAGTGGAAAATGGATAATGGAAACCAGCTCCAAATTTGAGGATTATTTGAAAGCATTAGGTAAGAACAGTTTGATTTAGATGGATTCATGTGGAGATGTATTGTGTTCATTTATTGTTACAAGGGGATGTGATGTGATGTTAGATGAGCTGTACCAGTAATGAAATCATCCAATTTCATGCTCGTTCACTCATTCTATTAAGACTTAATGACTATAAGTAATCATTGAAAGTTTGAGTTTTACTTTGTTCAGGGGTGTACAGTGGAGATTAAATGCAAAAATGTTACACTAACATTTTTAAGGAAATGACTTCACCATAGATTCAAGATTGGTAGTGCACCTGCTCTAATGGCCATAATAGCAATTATTTGTTCTTGATAGACCTACATCATCATTTCCTGTATAATAGAATACATAAAAATATAAAACTAATTTCCCAGATAGAAATGAAATGCATGTCAAGATTAATTAATTGACACAAGTGGAATTCTTCATGCAAAATGTATTTATCCCTAAACTTGGATGGATTCCTGTTAAAATACAATTTAGAAATATAAAATGCACGCAGACATTACTGCTTTAACAGTAACCTAACACAACATAACATAACCAGCTCTCCCTGTCCTAATCCTAGATATTGATTTTGCTACACGGAAAATTGCCATCTCCCTGTCTCAGACCAAAGTGGTCATCCAAGATGGAGACAAGTTTGACCTCAAAACACTGAGCACCTTCAGGAACTATGAGTTTGCTTTCACTGTAGGGGTGGAGTTTGATGAGTACACCAAGGGACTGGACAACAGAAATGTCAAGGTGGGTAGGCCGCTCACAGCTTTATCTGCACTGCACATGGTTTCTCATATCTAGCCTTCAAAAACTATCAAAAGAAAGATATTATCACAAACTGTCATGATGCAACATTCAAACATTGCCCGTTACCTCCAGAGAGTATGCAGATTCTACCTAATTATATTTGCAGAAATAAATTAAAGGAAATTAAACGCTCATCAGCACCAGATATGAAAATCCTAATTTTGCATTAGCATTGATGGGGCTTAAGTACCTGGTCATGATTAAGTGATTCCCTGCTCTAATTTCCCATTGTAATGTGTTTAAAAGTGAAAATCGACTTGTGCAATCATCTTTTGCAGTTCCCTTGAGTCTATATCTACAACAAACTCATGATAAATCCCCAAAGTAAGTCTTTCAAACAAGTGCACTCCGACAAAACTTTTAAGATTCTTCTATTGATTTTCACATATTAGCATATCAGCAATAGCATAAAATAACAAACCTCAAATCTCAATACTTCATCTAATCTTTTATAACTGTTTCTATAAGGCAGTATTTCAAGCCAAAGACCCAAAGTCTCATAGTAGAACGTCCAATGTGAGTTCTCACCACAAACAGGCCTGTGATTCCTTTTTGGGCCTCAACCCCTAAATTAATAAAGAAGATTAACATCAGATAACTGGATACGCTGCTGCAAATTTCACAAAGGATGATTAATGCATACACTGATTTAAACTCACAGTTGAAATCAAGCTCTGATCAGTCAGGATAAGGAAGTGTGCACATCCTGAGGCATTATTAAAAGTTCAAGGAGATATTCATGTGGCTGTCTCTGAAAGCCCTGATTGAGCCAATCATATGTTTCGGCCAGATAATTATTTCCCCTCCAGCTGACTGATGGATGTCTGGCTACAGGTCTGAATTTCATTCCAAATATGTTCAAAGAAGTTTGGGTCTAATTTTGAACACCCGCCAAACCATTTTCTGTCCACGCTTGCAAATTATGTTTCGCAACTGACAGATACAATTACAACTGTTTGTGAAAAGCCAAAATAGGACTGGTCTGGTCCTTAAGTGCCTCTCACTTTTTGAATGAATCTCTGTCTCATCTTCCAGAGCCTAGTAACCTGGGAGGGAAACAAGCTTGTGTGCACCCAGAAAGGAGAGAAGACCAACCGTGGCTGGAAGCACTGGATGGAAGGAGACAGACTCTACCTGGTGTGTTGACAGCAGTGGTCATTAGGATGTCATTTTATTATGCTATTTAGAATACCTGCACCAGAACTTCAGTGAACTGGTGGGGCAGGAAAGGGTAGAATGAGTAATATTGCATGGCAGAATATACTTGTTATGCACGGTGAGGACTGCTCACTTGCTGATGTGCGCTGATGTTATTTTGTTGTTTTTATGATGCTGTTTTTATAAAGCATTTTTTCTTTTCTAATTAGCCATGATCTAAACATTGTTGACCGACTCAGTTTTCTTTCACTTCACAGGAATTGACATGCGAGGATGTTGTCTGTCTTCAGGTGTTCAAGAGAAAAGAATAAAAGACAAATATAATTTTTCTGTTTTCACATTGTATTTCTAAACTAATGAACAAAATGAATAAAGATTCTTCTCAGGGGACATAACTTTTAGTGTATGAATGGAAACATCCTTACTGCTATTACTATGACAAATCTAAATCATGTATAGTAGGTGCAATAATTGCAGGTAAATGCAGATCACTGCTAGAAGGAAAGTCAAATGAACATTTTTTAAATCTTAATCATCTCTTTCTTTGCAGCAATTGCATAGTATTTTTCATATTATAATACAGATTAATATTATTGAAGTATCACTTCACAGCCTGTGAAGTCACATTGCACCATGACAGTAGGAAAAGGGTATCAAACATGATGGGACAGGGAGGAGAAAAGTAATGGGGGAGTGATGTAGAGGGGAGAGAGAGAGAGAAGAATGAGGTTAGAGGGAATGAGAAAGAGAGGGGAGAAAAGAAATGTATGCAATGTGAGCCAAGAAAGGTCTACAATCCTGTTCAACCAGTCCCAATGCTTAGAATGCTTAGACACACACACACACGCACACACACACACACACACACACGGAGGAGAGAGGACGCTGGAGCATCGATTTAGAGAGGAGGTAATAAGGAGGAAATTGCTTAAGCTTATCTCTGCCTTGAAGAATGGCAACTTACAAGAAAAATCAAATATCTTAAAGAAACAAAAACATCTGGATATAGTCAGTGTCTTTCCTAGATTGTGCCCATATGTTCATCTGCTATGAGCTATTTACATAAAGGCAACACTGTAACACTCTATCAAAAAGTCAGTGCTATTCTGTTAGGCTATAGAGGATAAATTAACATTATCAGTGAGGTTACAAATAACCTAATATTCACAATGCTTAGTAACCATCTTGTTGGGAACAAGGCATTTAGTAGAATTAATATGAAGTGGAGACTACTAGGAAATTGAGTAGGCCTAATAAAAATGTACATTGTAATACATATAATATATTATATTATTAATATATATTAACAATTAAAATAGAATAACTTAGCTACAATAATAAAATCGAATTATTTTTCAAACAAAAAATATTGAAAATTTAAAATTAATATCATTCATAAATTATATTAATGAATTCTATGTGCTACAGTTTGATCTACTGATCAGTTCCTGTAACTCAATACTCATCTTTATTCCATGATAGAGACTGTGGTATTAGGTCAAAGAGGTCACGTAGTACTTCACACTCAGTCATCTTGAGGCCCATTATTTGAAGGTGACATGTGGCATCCGCCACAAAAGTAACTGCAACGTTCAATAATAATAAGTTTGAATATTTTCAAAATGTGGTTGCCAAGCTATTGATGCCATAGGTAGGTAGGTAGAATTATGAATTCTGAAAATCTTGGCAACCAAGACAAAACATCACTCATTCCTCTCTGAGACACAGGCACAAACTCACCGCTTCTCAACGACGTATTCTTGAATTCTTCACAGTCTCAAAAATTCAATTTGAATCACTTGATCGTGACATCTTAAAGATCTGTGTGCTGCTGTAAAAAGATCTGCTGCCCACTGGATTCTTGTCACAGAAGAGCAGTGACCCTAACGATTGTTCTACAGGATCATAACTAGTGTAAGGAGACCAACTTTTCCAGAGGGCAGCAGGGAGGAGACAGAGGAAATTAAAGACTCTCTTCACTGTGACATGGAGAAAAGATAAATACTGTAATACAAGACAACAGCATATTGTACAACAGCTCCTGGTTTGTCATGAATCCTCTTGTATCATATTACATGACCTGATCTCCCTGAATGTGTCTGTGTATTTATTATACACTTGTTATTTTCTTCATTGTATTCTATGTTAAATTAACTCAATGTATACATTGAGTGTTGTGATGTTGTGATGGTGTGACATGAACCTGGAATTGAGAGCTGGTCTGCATAGCTACCTCTGAAGTAAAAAGGTGGCACAAAAGCAGCAGCCATAGTGGAGAACACATCTCCCTGATCTGATTGTCGCTGTACCCCTGGTCTCCAGACTAGCTGGCCCTGGAAAGGTTCTGCAAGCAGGGGAATGCCCTTGGTGAACAGCTGAGTTAGACAGCTGATGGAGCACCTCCAGATCCTGGTCTGCTAAGTTCTTCCCAAAGCTGGAGGCTCTTCCCAAAGTACTCATGTTCACACACTTAAATACAACAGACAACATGTGATATGACAAACACCACATCATGCCATAATCACAAACGTGGTGAAATGACTAGTATTTGTGTGTGTGTGTGTGTGTGTGTGTGTGTGTGTGTGTGTGTGTGTGTGTGTGTGTGGTATGAGACTTTACAAAGTAAGTCTCATACCTCCTCATTTTCTTTTGCCTAAAACAAGGTAACATACATTTCACCAAAGGAATGCTCAAGTCACCAGTCCTTTTCTGCTCACCTCCAAGTGTCACGTCACCATTTCCAGCGCAACTCACGCGAGACTGAGTTTCAGGAAGTTCCACGTCAGTATCCAGTGCAGTGTTCACTGAAATCGCAACATTTGGACCCTGATTCACAATATATTCATTTTATAGCGACAACACGGGGATAAAACATGGTAAGAGATATTGCAAATCGTTATAAGTAGATACCCTTTCCATTAATGTCATCTGAATCGATTGTTTTTTATTGTAAATGACAGTATGAAACGACGTCCGTTAATAACGCATCCTTGCAAATGGCTTAGCAGCTAGCTAGTAGCTGAAGCTAGCATTAGCCGTTGTTCATCGATTATAAGTTGAAAAAGCTTAGCCATGCTAACGTTTCGCATTTGTAAACCTCAGATGTGCTTGCGGCTGTTTTGGGAAGTTATCAGATGAATCGTATAGTTAAACATTGGAGTACTGAAAATTGTTGAACTAGCCAGCTTGGTAGCTAATATTAGCATGATAAATGTTACTTTGGTGTAGTTGTCATCCTGGTAACTTTAGGCTATTTTAAAGTTACTTTTGATTTGCTTACGAAATTGCAGACTGTTTACCATAACCATACCATTTAACGTAGTTAGATTTAAAAACACCTGCACTCAGGGCTGTGCGTAAAAATGACACTGACAATTACCTTAACGTCATCGTTATTCTGATTGCAGCTAGGTTGCAACTTACTGTGCTAGCTAACTGTTCACTTATATATTTCCATTGTGAGGCGGCGACGTCCTAAAAATGTCTCTCTGTCTCTCTGTGTCTTTTCAGCCTCTTAGGCTGGACATCAAGCGGAGGCTGACAGCCAGGTCAGATCGAGTGAAGAGTGTTGACCTTCACCCAACCGAACCATGGATGCTGGCCAGTCTGTACAATGGCAGCGTTTGTGTGTGGAACCATGAAGCACAGGTATCATCAGAAAATACTGCATTACTCAAACATATTGCTAAAATCCATACTGCATATAGGCAAAGACGGATTCACTGACAGACAAACATAAAACACACCACATCTTGAAGAAGTGATAGGGGGACATGTTTTATCTCAGCTATCAATTCATAATTTAGCATGGTCACTATATAACCTGTGGTCTTATGTTTTTCAGACTCTAGTGAAGACATTTGAAGTGTGTGACCTCCCAGTACGAGCCTCTAAATTTGTGGCCAGGAAGAACTGGGTCATCACTGGAGCGGTGAGTTACATGATGTCTTTTATATTGGAATCAGGCCCCTTACAGTGGTCTCAGTGGTGGCAGCCTATTCATTGTATTTGAACAGGCAGATTACACCATGTGCTTATGATATTATGTTTTTGGATCCTTTTGACGTGTTGATGTGTGCATTCAGAAAACCACATTGGACTCATACCACAGCCTAAACGGCATTAACTGACATTCTTATTCTCCCTCCGTGCAGGATGACATGCAGATTCGGGTGTTCAACTACAACACTTTGGAGCGGGTCCACATGTTCGAGGCTCACTCTGACTACATCCGCTGCATCGCTGTACACCCCACCCAGCCGTACATCCTCACCAGCAGCGGTACGCTAGTAGTGAGCTCATATCATAATTGGTTACAAACTAGGCCCTCTTAATTAACTCAGTAAATTGCTTTGATTAATTACAAAAACTCAAAGCCTTGTTTATGCTTTTGTCTGATTATGCGCTTGTGTTTTCGCATGTGGCTGTGTTTCTGTGTTGGTGGATTTGTGTCTGTACAGATGACATGCTGATCAAACTGTGGGACTGGGAGAAGAAATGGTCATGCAGCCAGGTGTTTGAGGGTCACACTCACTATGTCATGCAGATCGTAATCAACCCTAAAGACAACAACCAGTTTGCCAGTGCCTCTCTAGACAGGACCATCAAGGTAGGAACCATCATCTGTTACTGTTCTCTTTCAGAACATCATGCTAGAATTGAGCTGAGTTGCTGCTGTGCCAGAAATGCAAGCTCACTTTCCTCAGATTTTCTGTGCTGTCCTAGTAATTCCTGAAAAGTCTCTGAAATGTTTTTTTTTGTTCCCATAACTGAGCATTGTTCTCTTTGCTGACGCTTTGTCATGTCCTCTGTGTTGTTTCAGGTGTGGCAGCTGGGCTCCTCATCGCCCAATTTCACTTTGGAGGGCCACGAGAAAGGAGTCAACTGCATTGACTACTACAGTGGAGGAGACAAGCCTTACCTCATATCAGGGGCTGACGACCGCCTGGTGAAGATCTGGGACTACCAGGTTTGAAAAATTAACATTGTGTTTATGATGTTTTATAGATCCTCAGAAGGGGAAATTGGTCACATTACTTGCCACCCTCCAGAATGAGGTTATAGTGCAGGGTTATCTGTAGCACAGCACTGCTGGAACCGGTAGGGACACTAAAGCAGGGCAGAGGTCTGCCTTTTGGCTGAAGGACAGTCTCTCTAAGAACTAAGCCAACCTGCTCCTCTTATGTTTTAACTTAAGTTCTCTGAAGGAATTAGAATAAGTTATGGCTCAGCAACAATGCTAATCTGGCTGAATGAGTTCTGTTTAATTGAAGGGGAACCATAGTGGAAATCTGCAAGGTCCCCTCTAGTTTGGTATTTCATTACATTATGTTTAGTGTAAAATTAAGAAAGATGGCTACAAGATCTTACAACTGCTTTCCTCGCTATATTGTAGAACAAGACCTGTGTTCAGACCCTGGAGGGCCACGCTCAAAACGTCTCCTGTGTCAGCTTCCACCCTGAGCTGCCAATCATCATCACAGGATCAGAGGATGGTGAGCAGCGACCAATACACTCACACACTCACATGCCACCTTTTCACACAGCCTCTCTGCTCTTTGATTTGAATAACATTTCTTGCTGCCTGTGAAGGTACGGTACGCATCTGGCACTCGAGCACTTACCGCCTGGAGAGCACGCTGAACTATGGCATGGAGCGAGTGTGGTGTGTGTGCGGCCTCAGGGGCTCCAACAATGTGGCACTGGGCTACGATGAAGGCAGCATCATTATCAAGGTGAGTGAAAAGAGTTCCTGTTTTCCATTTTGATGTTGAAGAGAAAATAGTTCACTCTCACTATGAAAAAATGACGTCAAGGGTAATGAACACCAAAATTATTATCAGTATTGTTATTAGTAAGATTGTGAAGACAAATGTTAAAAACATCTGTTTTCCATCTCCCTCTGCTATACAGCTGGGTCGGGAGGAGCCGGCCATGTCCATGGACACCAACGGGAAAATTATCTGGGCCAAGCACAGTGAGGTACAGCAGGCCAATCTGAAGGCCATGGGCGACGCGGAGATCAAAGACGGGGAGAGACTTCCACTGGCTGTCAAAGACATGGGCAGCTGTGAGATCTACCCTCAAACCATCCAACATAACCCTAATGGAAGGTACCCACATATGTTTGTACTGTGTAGTCAGATTTGTTTTGAATATATAAGCAGATCTCCACCAGAACTTAGCTGTGTGTGTATTGTGTGTCTCTGTGTGTGCCAGGTTTGTTGTGGTGTGTGGAGATGGAGAGTATATCATCTATACTGCCATGGCTTTGAGGAACAAGAGCTTCGGTTCGGCACAGGAGTTTGTCTGGGCGCACGACTCCTCTGAGTAAGTATGCAATTCAAAGTCTTTGACTTCAAGCAAACTGATTTCAAGCAGTATCTACTTAAAAGTGTATTATCATGAAAATGTATCTATCAGACTCTTTTGGGATCTTAAAATATGCTCCTTAAACATACTCCTGTAACAGCATAGGACTGTACAGACTTTGTGTTTATTCATACTGAAAGACAAACCAGTTGAGGTAGTCTGTATTTCACTCATACTAATTGAGAAATAACTGCGCTCTTTTTTTTCCACAGATATGCCATCAGGGAAAGCAACAGCATTGTCAAAATCTTCAAGAACTTCAAGGAAAAGAAATCTTTTAAGCCAGACTTTGGAGCCGAAGGTAATTGGAGCATTACTGCGGAGTTACAAAACACTGGAGACAAACATCAGAGAAAGATTACTGAATCAGACAGTAATGTCTGGAAGTGAATTGTTTCTCACTGTCTGTGTTCATCCTTCCCTGCAGGTATCTATGGAGGTTTCTTGCTTGGGGTGAGGTCAGTGAATGGCCTGGCGTTTTATGACTGGGAGAACACAGAATTGATCCGGCGCATCGAGATCCAGCCAAAGCATGTAAGGCTGACTTGATCTTGTTTTCCATATCGCAAGAATAAGTAGTCTCTGTAAAACTGTCCATTGACGCTCCAGCTGAGACTGTCAATCAACATTTTTACCATCTCTCTGTTGTATCATCATTCCACTCACCTTTCCTCCTTCTTTCCATATCCGTTGTCTTCAATCCCCATCATCTTCTTTCCAGATCTTCTGGTCAGACTCTGGTGAACTGGTCTGCATTGCCACAGAAGAGTCTTTCTTCATCCTGCGTTACCTGGCAGACAAAGTCGCCGCCTCCCAGGAGTCTAACGAAGGAGTCACAGAAGATGGCATTGAGGACGCTTTTGAGGTGAGTGTATGGATGTGGATGAGTGCGTTCTCTAAATGTAGTAAAAAATCCACTCTTGCTGCTGGTTTCATGAATTTACTCAGAGAAGCTGTACTCCTCCAACTTAAGTGGTTACTAATGATAAGGAAAGGGGTTATTACATTGTTGGTTTACTTTTCCAACTAAATCTTACTTTCATTGTCTTTGGTCTCAATGCAGGTCCAGGGAGAGATTCAGGAGATTGTGAAGACTGGACTCTGGGTAGGAGACTGCTTCATTTACACCAGCTCTGTCAACAGACTCAACTACTTTGTTGGAGGAGAGATCGTCACTATTGCTCACTTGGACAGGTATGACTAGAGAGCAGTGTGTTTGGATTTAAGCAGGGGCTTGATGTGTATGGTAAAGTGATCCATGTCCCGTGTAAGAATGGAAACATGGTTGTATATCCCAAGCAATATGTAAACTTTCTTTTGGCCCTGCTTGAGTCCAGTGGGGCAGATAAATAAAACAACCCCCCCGTTCTGTGTTCTCCCCCTGCAGGACCATGTACTTACTTGGTTACATCCCTAAAGATGACCGTCTGTACCTGGGAGACAAGGAGCTGAACATTGTCAGCTACTCCCTGCTGGTGTCTGTCCTGGAGTACCAGACTGCTGTTATGAGGAGGGACTTTGGAATGGCTGACAAGGTGCTGCCCACAATCCCCAAAGAGCAGAGGACCAGGGTGGCCCATTTCCTGGAGAAACAGGTAAGAACAGTTTTGAACTTAAGGAGAAACCTAGCTTTCCTTTTGCATGTCATTGTTATCAGTCAGTATAATCGGGCTAAAGTGACAAAACAGAATGTGCTGAAAATATGACAGTCTGGTATTAAAATCTGATCTCTTATAGTGGATAATTCCCCACTGACAGAGATATTACGATATTGCTTCATTTATTGCTTCCCTTAATTTCTGTAATGACACTTTTTGACCTGGTGGTGTCACAGTCCAACTTTGAAACTCATATGACAGTGAGACTCAATTGAAATCCATCAATACAATTGCAATTAGTTTCAGTGGGAGTTTCTCAGCCAAAGTGGCTTGCAGTACTTGCTGCGGCATCCCACCTTGGTTATAGAGTACTCCGTAAAATGCTGGAGTACCAGAAAGGATGTCCACTTTGTGCTTGTACCATGCTGATAGGCTATGGTGTTTTGTTTCCTCAGGGTTTCAAGCAGCAGGCCCTGGCTGTTTCCACAGACCCAGAGCACAGGTTTGAGCTGGCTCTGCAGCTGGGAGAGCTGAAGATAGCCTATCAACTGGCTGTGGAGGCTGAGGTAAGACACTACCCCTTGTCACTACCCCTTGACTTCCCTTTTCTCCACCCTTCTTCCCTACCCTCCACCCCTTTTCGCCATTTAAATATGAAAACCACAAAGGACTATGCTCACTGAGTTTCATAGAGCAGGAATACTGTTTTGGGATCACTGATTAGATCCTTTGTTCCGGACACTTTCTAATGATTGTCATCCCAACCCCCTGCAGTCGGAGCAGAAGTGGAAGCAGTTGGCAGAGCTGGCCATCAGTAAATGCCAGTTCAGCCTGGCCCAAGAGTGCCTTCACCATGCCCAGGACTACGGTGGTCTGCTCCTCCTTGCCACAGCCTCTGGCAACGCTGCCATGGTTGGCAAGCTGGCTGAGGGTGCTGAGCGGGACGGAAAAAACAATGTGGCCTTCATGACCTACTTCCTCCAGGGGAAGTGAGTACTGGGTGTGGGGGACTCAAATGGGCTGACATTGGCAGATCAGAGTCAGTAAATTGCGGACTTGGAAATGATTGCTTTTGCTGAATATACAGTGGACAATGTAACTGTTCTTATTTGCTCCTTCCCGCTTCAGGCTGGATCAGTGTCTGGAACTGCTGATCAGGACTAACCGACTGCCGGAGGCTGCCTTCTTGGCTCGCACCTACCTCCCCAGCCAGGTGTCCCGTGTGGTCAAACTGTGGAGGGAGAACCTGGCTAAGGTCAACCAGAAGGTTGGTACTACTGTCAGCAAGATTATTTATTAGAACAATGTTGCTACATGGAATTTTAGCTTATTATGTCTAGCTTTTGGCTAGTAAGGAATTTTGTCCAGGCCCAGTAGTTAAAAACTATGTAGGGGTCAGGTGAAAAGAAAATATGTATTAATATTTAGTTAAATATTTTCTAAATATATGACATCTTTCATCGTCAGCACTTTATTTTCAACTGGTTGTTGTCCTTGACCATGTATACATTGTGATTTTGTCTTAATTGAAGGCGGCTGAATCCCTAGCAGACCCCACAGAATATGAGAATCTGTTCCCCGGATTGAGAGAAGCCTTTGCAGCTGAACATTTCCTCAGAGAGACATGCTTGGGCACTTCGAGGCCTGCTAAAGATTATCCTCTTGTCACGGTGAGTGGTGAGGCTTTAAAAGTGAGAAGGAAGGTGAACTGCTGATGAGTCTCAGGACTCATTCCTGATTCATCCATTTCAACAAACTCATCTTTTTTGCAGCCCAATGAAGACAGGAATATCCTCGAGGAGGCTCAGGGATACGAGCCCAAAGAGACCTTCCTTCCCCCTGTCACCAAGGTTTGTACCTTGCTCGCCCTCTGCACATGTGCAAATATGAATAAAGTAGGATTTTACAGATGTTTCAAGAAACACTCAGTAATGTTCAAACTCTGACGTGTTGTCTTGCTGTCCCCAGCAGCCAGAGGACAGTGAGGAGTCCGCTCCGGTTGATATCATTGCGTCCATAGCAGCAGCAGTGGCAGCTCCTGTTGCTGCAGCGGTGGCAGCTGTGGCGCCTTCACAGCCTGAACCGTTAGTGACCCCTGAGGAAGAGGAGGAGCAGGAAGAGGAGAAACCGTCACAGAAGGATAAGGTAGGATGCATCCTCCTTTTTTTTTTTATCTTATGATTATAATAATGGTGTCTGAAGCTGGTTGCTGTTACTCAAATGACTGTACTGACTGCAGTTAATTTCTAATGATTCCTGATGTTATATGGTGTGGTGAAATAGAAATATTGTGAATGACTTGTGATTGTCACACACTGTGCACACTGACTGTACTTGTATTGTTAAAAGACAGGTAACTTCGCTGAAACTGTGCTCTCGATGGAGCACAACTACATAATAATAAAAGTAATAAGAATAATGTTCAGCAAAATGTGATGGCCGTTTTTTCCAACTTCCTCTGTGTGTCTCTCCATCAGGTTCTGGATGAACTTGAAGTGGACCTGGACAACATGGAGCTGGACGACATCGACACCACAGACATTAACCTGGACGATGATTTTCTAGATGACTGAGCTCTGCTTCCCCTCCTGGCACTCTTAAGAGTTTATTTAAAAAGAGAAAGAGACCAAACACCCTTTCCCCCATTTTGTATTTGTACTTACTGTTATGTTGTCATGTCCACCTGCTGCGGTGGAGGGATTTGAATAGATGATATCCATAATGTTTTGCTTTTTTTCCAGGAAGGAAGAGAGGCAAATTGTATGTCTGTTTCTCGATTTTGTACACCATTAATTCATTCATTCACTGAGGACCTTTCACTAGCCGTGCATTGAGATCTATATTTACTCTTCGGATTTTTTTGTCTGCAATGGTAAATCAAAGTTTATTCAGTCAAATAAACTGCAATTGCTGTACATATTCACACGTGAGTCAAGAGTATTCCATTTCATTCCATTTGGTTGAGTCATGGTAATCTTGCAGTTTCATATTCCGTTTTTTATGATAAAAGAATTTAAGAAGAAGAGTGATTAGAAAACAATGACAAACTATGATAAATGTTGAAATAAGATAAAATCTGTGAAGTGAGATTACAAAAACCATGGGATGATAAAAAACACTTCTGGTGTCTTTCTTTTTGGTTGATACATTGAAGGTCTTTACATCTATTTAAAAGTGCTTGTGCCTGCCAAATGCCTGATCCAACATGGGTTCACCCAGAACAATTTGAGACTGATTGAGGCCTTAACAAAATGGTCTTGGGAGCTTGTCAAAGCTGTGTGGACATACCAAAAGCATCTCCAAAGGAGGCCAGCTATTGGGACTGTAAGCAACACCAGTCTACCACAGACATTTAAAAAAAACTAAGAGACCTTGCAAAAACTTGTTGTTCCTAAGGAGAAGATGCCACAGCTGCCCAAACAATGAGGGCCGCCATGGTAAATTGTCCTTCTATTGGGCCTATTGTGACAGGGACATCGTCTCTGTACCATAAATTAATTGATTTACAGGATGATTTACATTTTAAAATATCAAGACAACTTATGCACTCTGATAAAGCACATTTTGAAACTTGGTATTTTTTTTTTTTACTTTATCCTTAAGATTAAAGGAACATTTTTCTGCAGAGTACTTTACGATATTTACAATACAAAGGTAAGAGGCTTTCCAGTGTCCTATTTTACAAGCTAGAAAAACAGATTGGATTTTAATCTGGCCTCTTTTCTCAAGTCTCTGTGGATATCCTTCCTGTGGTGGAGGTCTGTGTGGAGGCCAATGATCACATCACTTTTCAGGAGGCCCCGAGAAAAGAGGCCCTTTTGGCCCAGGTACCTCACTTTGCAATCAGTGAGCCACAACAGCCTTAGAAAACATTTTTCAAAAGTGCATGCCACAGACAGATCTAAATTGTTTGACATTGGTCATATTCTTTCTGTTTGCCTCAAGGCTTTGCAGTGTATTACCACTGCACCATTAATTATGAAAATTAAAAATACTATCTCAGGACACTGTGACAAAATTTTAATGGATGTTAATTTTTATTGAAACTAAAAGCAATCGTTCATATGCCTCATAAGATTGTTAATGGTGCTATAGTGTTCCTGGTATGGTGAAATATTGTCATTTTCTGCTTTGCAGTATAGATGGAGACAAAACTCCAAATAAGCAGGAGTGGAGCATTCAAGCTTTCATCCAACATGCTTGGAGGATGATGACTTGTTCTTCAAATATGCCAAAAGATAAATGAGTCCAGGCTCAACAACAATATGTATATCATTATATCATTTCGAAGTATGGGTTTAGAGCAATGGGAATGGAAAGTCTTATTCTCCTAAGTCCACAGCTCCAAGTACAAAACATAGAAATAAAAAGTAAAAGCAAAGTGGTAGGCTACAGTATAGCCTAAAGTTGTGCTCTCCATTTCATAAAGGAATAAAAACAAGACCTATTTAATTAATGTTAACTTTTATAAAATCTCTGAAAACATTCACCTTCAGGACAAAACTGAAAAGTTGCTTATTATGGTACTGTTTGGGCCCAATTAGTTAAAATATTCCATCCCATAGGCCACTGTAAATGGGACATGTAGCATCACCAATTGGATTTTATCAAGACTTTTACCTGGATTCACCTCATTGTACTTCAGTGGGGAAAGTGTAGCTAATAGTTTGTGCATTCAATATCAATTAATTACATTCATAAATGGAGTATGGAATAAACAAGTTGGAAAAGAAGATAATGGCACGTGCTAAATTGATGGTGTCATGTTGACAATTCACTCATTTACTAATTTCATGTGATCTGCTTCGTCAGGATCACAGCGCAATGAAACCTTCTCAGTAAATACTGTTAAATGCTATTTTTTTCTTGAGCCTATTCCCAACAATGAATCTCTCTTCTCACATCTTAACTTAATCAGCTGGATCATTTTTCAGGAGAAGCTAAATGTATCACACAGGGAAAATTTCAATTTCTGAGCATGTTGCCATAATGAGATGAACAGCTGCCTCCTTTTCATGAAAACAAAGTTCGTCCCGGTAAATTCTGTAGGTTGGCCTATTCCTGTGCACCACCAGTTGTTTGCGGTGATGAGAACTCAAGGCAGTGAATGCAGCTGTCTGTGCATGTTTGTTTGCCATAGAAAGGAGTTGCCCTGGGGCCTATAGGTGGGATAATCCCAGCATGGATTTTATGGCTTTGTTTATTTCTTTGCACAAACTGATTGTGCAACAGTGAAGCTAAAATGTTGCAAAATGAAATACTTTCTAATTAACTGTTTGCATGGGGAATAGACAATTGCCCCTTTAAATATTCGCAGTGCTGGCTCCCACCTACACTGCAGCAATATTGTGGGAAAATACCAACTGTAGCTCTCCTCCTCTTCGCTAGATGGCGCCCCTGCGAGACAGGCTTGGAAGAATTTGTGACGGCAAAGCTTCGTGTGCAACAAAGTGGGCTACCGAGTCTGGCAGCTAGCGAGAAAACCTAGCCATCTGAGATTGTTTATCTTTCTTGCATTTTCGGACTATTTTGCAGTCACTTCAAAACATTTAGCAGCATATTGGACGTTTACTAAACACAAGAACTAACGCGATCTAATCTTTGGGCAGTGTCGGGACCCTTTGTGGGGGAGCAAGGTGCTTTTGAATAGAAAAGCAGGCGTTGCGAACTGGCGTAGAAAAGGTTGAAGACTAGGGCTACGCAGCGAG
Organism: Holocentrus rufus; assembly: GCA_900302615.1. NCBI lineage: Eukaryota > Metazoa > Chordata > Actinopteri > Holocentriformes > Holocentridae > Holocentrus > Holocentrus rufus. The sequence continues at coordinate 46,097 of OMLF01030163.1, forward strand.
TCAGCCAGCCAGGGAGAGCCGGGAGGACCACGGCCCAGCCGCCCGCAGCGCCACGGGGAGTCGGGGCCCGAGAGGGAGCCTGCCAGGCCCGCGGCTTGATGCACCCTGCCTGCCTCGCCCCAGCCGCAGTCCGAGATGGGGGAGACCAAAATTATCTACCACCTCGACGACCAGGAAACACCCTATCTGGTGAAACTGTCTGTGCCTGCGGACAGGGTCACTCTTGCGGACTTCAAAAATGTCCTGAAGAAACCCAACTACAAGTTCTTCTTCAAATCTATGGACGATGACTTCGGGTAAAGGGTTTATTTTGTCTAGCGGACGAATTAGTATGCCACTCATTGGCTTGCCTAAACTTGGCTGTAGTAGTTGTTAACCTTATCGGACTGGGTTGTCGTCAGTTTTAACTTAACGTTACATAGCAGTGGAACATTAGCTAGCCTAGCTGCTTGCATTGCAGTTCCTTTGTTAGCTAGCTGCTAACGATTAGTGTTAGCAAGTGAGTCTGGTTAGCGTCCCGACCCCAGTTGGGCCATTTGTTTACATTGCCTCTGTGGTTAGCGTATGCGTCTTGTGCCTTGACTTTGTCTGACAAAGTTTGGTGTTTGATCGTTTCATAAACGCCAGTAATAATCTCAAAGGACTTTTTAAGATGTTTGAGATGGAGGAATGACAGGAAGACTTGACAACATCAAGAATAATGTTGCAGCTGTCATTTGTTAGCTAATGTATAGGGAGCTTATGCTAACAGGCTAATGTCAAATGGAAACGGCCAGTCAGTCGAGCAGGCCCCTGCTGTTGTTGTCTATTAGCCCGGAGGAATGCAGAGTTGGACACAGGAATGCCCTGTTCATCACTCTGGCAGCTTTATGAGCGTGTCCTTTTGTGTTAATACATGGCTGGGAAGTAATAGACTTTTTATTTTGCGTCAAACAGTGTCTTCCTTAAGGTACATTTTAAAAAAGACAAGAGAAAGGGACAGATGTTGCATTTTTAAGCCCTTCATCCAGGTTTTCTTCGTTGTTTTTGGCTATACTCAAACAAGGGTGGGGCAATAACTTTTGGACATTTGAAAGTAGGACGGACGTGGTTTAACAGACCCAAAAACATTCCTGTTGTGAATAGTGGTGGAATATTCTTTATATAAGCGACTGAAACCTTGTATTGGCTTCTTGAGACTATGCTGGTAATAGAAAGAGTATCTTGTCAGACAGGAATGGGGATCAGGGCCCATATATGCATGAAAACTCAAAGAAGGACTTGCTGACCATCTCTGTTCCTTCTCTGAGACAGGCAAGGCTAATCCTGTCAGTAGTCAGACGCACTTGGTTAAAGCATGCCAGATTTCTCCCCTGGATTTTCCCCTGTGGTTGTGAGTCACCATCTAATATTTGGTGCTTATCTTGAAGAAACCATTTGTAGATTACCTGATAGGGAATTTTTATAGAGTTTCTGCAAGTTTACAAGTTTGAGTAACACCTCTGTACATTTGGCCCAGAAAACTGTCATATCCCTCTTGCCAGATTTGGAGCCGGGGGTGGAGGGCTTCCTTGGATGGATGGAATTTTTTTTTGCACAGTTTCTGAAGTAACTGCTTTCAAAGTTGTAGTCTTTTGACAAGTTTTCTAAGTCTGTCCAGTAGACAGCCTCTGACAAGTGGTGATGTGGAATTCCTACCCTGGAATTGAGTCTGAGTTGGACAGTGTAATTGAGTCTAACCATTTTCAAAATCTTGTTTCTGTCTACGCCTATTCTTAGTAAAGGAGATTGAAAGATCTCACATGTTATACAAGCCAAATTCCACAGCTCCCTAATTTCCACTTGGTTAGACTGGAATGCTGGGTAATAGAGTTTAAAAGTTTATTTTATGCATTGTTTGTTTTCCTTGAGCACGTACATACTGATTGAGGTGAGACGCAGGGTCAAAGCCAGCAGAGGCACATATCGTGGAAAATATGTTGTGTTTAGCTAAATATATTGCTTTTTATATTAGCCATCCATCAGCTGAGGCTGATGTGTGCTAGAGAGCATCAAGAGGCAGTTGTGTCTTTGTAGGAAAGGCTGAGAAGATAAGTTCAATTTTGGACACAAGCCATATGCCTAACAAGATTAACTTGCTTTCATGAAGTATGAATTATTGAGCAGTACTCCCATATTCCACAGGCAATATTTTCAGGCAGCAGGCTTGTGGTTGGTACTCTGCAACCCATCGTGTTTTCTCACTGTACTGTACTCCTTTGTAGTGCACTGTATTCATTTTTGTCCCAGTTGTCAATCCCTGTTTGACTGAGGGTCATAACACCCATCTCCACTGCATCTGCATGTTGTCCGTGTGTCACTGCACTCAGAGAGCTTTTGTATGCAGGAGTTAGTAAATATTCACTGAATCAGAACTCTGTTTTCCTTACAGGGTGGTAAAAGAGGAAATTTCTGATGACAACGCCAAGCTGCCCTGTTTTAATGGACGTGTAGTGTCATGGGTAGGTACAAAATACATCCTGGAGTGATTTTTTGTTTGTTTGTTTTTTGTGTATGTGTTGGTCTGTGTCAGTGCTAATTTTGGCCGGTGTTTAGTTGCTGTGTTTGTTTAGCTAAACTGCTCTGTGTATATGTTTGCGCGCGTGCATGTGTAACAATGATTCCCATCTGTTGGCCAGTGCCCACAACCGTACTCTGTCTCTGGGGAGAGGCCCTATGCATCTGCGTGATAATATCATTATTGCATAATGATCCTAGCATTAGCACACACAGAGACACACACACTCCTTCTATTTTTTTTCCACTCTCTTTTTTTTTAGGTGTTTTATAGTAATAGGGCACTTTAGATATATAAACTAATTACAAGATGTGTTGTCACACACCGCACACAACAACACACACGTGTACATGCATGCAGCAACTTTCTCAGAGGCACAGAGCAGTAATTCTCCCGTCTCCGCAACATGGGAGACATCTGGTGCTGGTGCACAGCCGCCCTTCCTCTCGTCTTCATTGAGATTGGATTAAGAGCAAGTGAAATCACAGGATAGGGGGAAAATACTCCTTAACAAAGAGCCTCACTGCACGCCGCCTAACAAGAAGATTGAATCACACAGGGCGGGGGGAAAAGTGGAGAGAAGGAGAGAAAGAGTGTTTTGTGTCCCAATGTGAGGGGCTGATATACTGCGTTGATTGAGTGCGGTGTGTTTAGATTTATGTTTTTTCGGTTGAGTTTGAGACTTCTCATTGCAGTGGTGCTGGTAGGTTTTTGAGTGTCTAATCCAGCGTGCTTGTCCTGCTTTGTGCCGGGGTTGCGGTCATTTTTATTAGTTTGTCTGGAGGCTTGGTTGGCTCTGTTTCAAAGACCATTCCTCTTTCTCTATGTAATTGTGTGAGCACACACAAACGCCTGTGAGTCTGTTTGTTATTCTGTCGGAGGGTACTGAAATGTTCCATGTACAATGAAATGTTATTTCTGTTGCAGTCTGTCGCTCTGTCCATTTGCTTGCCTCCAGTGTTCATCTGTTGTTTCAGTGACCTGACTGATTGTCCTCTGGGGCCTGAGGGGCCTGGCTCACTATCATCACATCACATCATCACAACACTCAAGGCCTGCAGCCTCAATCTGGGCTGCCATATACTTTCAGCTGCTGCAAACTGACTTTGTTCATCAAATCTTTTTTTTTTGCTCGCTGTCTCGGTGCGCCTCAACTGGCCTGCAGGACAGATCACACACCTTCCTCTCCCTCCAAAGTAAACCCCCTGCACTGCAAACAAGCAAACGGAAACCGCACAAACACAGTCGACTTTCTGCCCCTGAAAGTCGACCCTTCTAATCGTTTACCACAGACCTCCTCCTTCATCTGAGATTACTGAGTTGAGCAGGGTTTTTAAAAATAGTATTTTTATTTTTCCATGTGCATTACAATACCACAATAAAACAAGGTAGAATCTCATAAAACGCACAGGGATTACATTATGATAAGGAATTAAAAATCAACGGAATAAAACTGCTGTCTCATTATTCTGTGTCATTACTTCAATGAAGCTGCACAGTTGAAGTACATTTTGTGTCTTCAGCTGAAATTGACTGGCAGTTAAAATCCTCATGCAGCTGTCACAATAAGGCTAATTTTGTAACTTTTAAGTGATCAGAAATATTTTTTGTATGACTTACATTTGATTATGACTGATTATGGTTGCTCTGATTATTATTAACGAGGTATAACAACATTGAAACTTGTCCCAATGAATTTTATTTTTGATGAATTCAAAACAAACAAAACAAAATGGTGAATTGCTGTGCTGAGCTACCAAATCTGATTCGGCCGAGGAATTTCTGAGTCAGGTACAACCCTGCAAACACGGGACATAGGCATAAACTGGGGGGAGGGGGGTAAACTAAATTAGCAGCCATGATCTCAACATCTCAAGCACTTTTTTTTAATCATCACTCTTTGGTTTGGCTACTCTTTATGGGATTTAGGCTAATCACTCCGGCTGTAGGTGTAATTTAGTTTGTTATGCTTTTCTTTTTTTTCATTTGTCAGTGGAATATTCCACCCGTCCTCTCATGAAACCTGTTTGCAGCATCTGAAGTGACTTAGTGCATTTATTATCCTGTCATATAGCGGGTTTGTGGCAGAAAGGCTGTCTCCCTCTCCCTTCAACTTGACTGTCTTATACTTTGGGCGATTGTCAAACCTTTTGAGGCTATCATGATCCAAATCTAAAAAGCTCAGTCTTGCCTTTGCATTAAAATGGCATTCAGCAGCTCAGTCTTGCTCTGGAATCCGGTCTAGTGTAAACACACGAGTGCTCTGACCTGTCCGTCTGGTGCCCACTTGTTCCATGGTAAATAGCCTGTGCGTGCTTGTCTTTCTGTCTGTTTATCCCCTCTGCCTGCGTGTCATCTCTCTGACCTGTGTCTCTGTCTGTTTGCAGCTGGTCTCTGGGGACGGGGCCCACTCAGATGGAGGATCAGTGGCGGACAGTTTAGAACCTCCACCCCCTCTGGAGAGGACTGGGGGCATTGGAGATTCCAGACCCCCTTCCTATCAGTCAGTACACTTGGAGAAGGCTGAGTATTTGTGTGGTGATGGTGTCTGTGTGTGTGTGTGTGTGTGTGCGAGAGAGGTATTGTGTGCAGGGTGTGTGAGAGAACGAGATCAGTTAGTGTGATTTTGTTGCCATGTGCACTTTGTGTTTGGCTTGGCATGTCTTGAATGAGGCTTTCTGTGCTGCCCAATAACCATAATAACACAGGACACAACAAGTTGAATGAATAAAGTATGACATCCTGTGACATCGTGCTATTTTCAGTCTTTTAGCAGGGTTGTTGACTAGATTTTTACTGAAATGAAATGAAATTGATTCCCCGTTTTCACAATTGTAAATGCTTAGTCTATGTATAAAGCAAAGTGTAAAGAATTGATAAATGCTCACCGGACAACAATAAGTTAACTAACACTTAAACACTTAATATTTTCAGCCACATATTTACAGCATGGAAGCCTATACCGTTTCTCTGACCCCTGGTTGTTAAATTAACTGGAGTCCTCTGATAATAATGATGCAGTGTGATAGCAGCATTTTCTCTCTCTTCAACAATGCCTTTGTCTCCCTGCATCCTCTCTCTCTCTCTCTCTCTCTCTCTCTCTCTCTCTCTGCAGCGGGAAAGCAGCAAGTGGTCGGGACACTCTGGACAATGATACAGAGACGGGCTCCATTGTGTCGCAGAGGAGAGAGAGAGAGAGGCCGCGACGGAAACACAACAACGACCACGGTCAGAGAGCTGTCCGCTGCGTTGTTTCCGTATTGTATTCTCTCTTTCTCTCATTGTAACTGCACATAATTTTCACAGCTCACTCATTTTGTTTATCTGGTGGATAAAAATCCATTTTTCAGCCCAGCGCAGGATCAGTTTCCTCGTTTGATTCCCAGAGTGTTGAGAGAGTTGGCTGTCACAGCAAAGGCAGTGTTACATTGGAAAGCTGGGTTGCCACATAGTCAAAATAACAAGTACAGATGCTGTGGTAATGATGTGTAGTTCCTTATGAATACACTAGGGTTAGGGTTAACCTACCAAGAGGAATGTGAGATTTGGGTGAACTTTGCTAAGGTTAAAAGATTAATTAGATCTTGCTCAGTATGGAAGAGACATGATTTGAAGTCGTGTGCCAGTATAAATGAGTTTTTGGGCTGTACTTTTTCAGGATTTTTTCCCCTTTAGTGTTTTTAAAAACGTTTTAATTCTGATCCCACCTTCTTCCCTCCACAGGTGGACGGCAGAATGGTTACTCGTCGCGGGCCATGGGCCGCGGCGCCGCTGAGTACGACAGCTGCTCCTCCTTCATGAGCAGCGAGCTGGAATCTACTTCCTGCTTTGATTCAGAGGATGACGACGCCACCAGCAGGTCAGACGCACTGTGTAGCTGCCCAGCTCCTTCATAATTGCAACC
>OMLF01030163.1:59956-70556 GCA_900302615.1 Holocentrus rufus
ATCATGGGGGAAAAAAAAAAAAACAGAGCAAAAGAAAGCTGAAATGAACACTAACTGTTAACCCTATTCAGACTTCTTAAATGTTTGCTTGACTTAAGAGAGAAAGAAATGGAAACAAGTTGTATGTAGTGCAAGAGAATCGAAGTTCTTTCTGTAAGAATGCATTTGTTTTATTATATACGTAGCTGGTTCACAAATAGTTTCATTTTTCCAACACTAAACATGAGCATCCAGCTTCAAGAGTCATTTTTAAACTACATAACTGCATTTTCATCTGTTAACCAGAGCATTTTCAGCCTCTGTCTTGTGATAATGTATAGTGGAGAAATTTCTTACCATGTCTTTCACACTACTCTTTTATCAAGGAAAAAATGTCTTTTTATTTATAAATATAGTTTTATGACTTAACTTTGCCATCCCGTGTTGTATTTTTCTTTGAATGAGTGTGAGCATGTGCATGTATGAGGTGGAAATTTGCAGTGTGGGCCTAGTTTTTTTCAGGGTGCTTGAGGTCATATTTGCACTCAAAGCAGAGAATTTCTCTCTGTCCAAGAGCAGGAATGTGAAGGTTAGGCAATCTGGTGCACAGATGTGTGTGTGTGGGCTGTGGGTGTGCAAGCAGATCAACCTGTGTACAGTTTTATCTGCTTCAGAACTGAATGACCCTGGGTAAAATGTTCTTTGCGGTTTAGAGAGGGGGGAACACTGTCCTGCATTGTCGATCTGATTCAACTTGAACAAATTAAAGTTGTTTTACGATGAATCAGTGGACTCTGCAGGAAAAACAAGACCATCCACACAACCATTAGATTAAAGGACAAACATATAACGGGAGATTAATTTTTTGCATGGCCATCTTCACTTGGAGGCCAGATGGCAGGATCCGCTACCAGTTCCTCGAGGGCTTGTAGGAATTCAGTGTCCTGCAAAGGGCACTTCAGCAAGCTGCATACATGCCTACATAGAGGCTAGACGCCAAGTTATCCGGTGTAAAGAGTGTCGGTCTCACCACTCGGCAACCCTGCTGCCACATAAAGCCTACAACATAGAAGCGCAAAATCCACAAGCATAAAATAAAACAATTGTCCAACATGCAGCTTATCATAACAAGGCCTGGGCGCGGCTGCAGTAGTGTTCAAGCCGCGCCTTTTTCCTGTTTGAGAGAGGCGGTTGTGCGTAGCGACGGACGGAGGGTCAGCTGACACCTTTCAGAGGAGCAGGAGGAGGGAGCGGAATTAGCGGGTGTGTGAACCAGAAACCAACTGAATCCTGAAAATAAATTCAGGATCAAAAGTAGGGCGAAAGACCGGCGGCGTGTGAGAGAGAACTAGGGTAAGTTCATCGCAATCGACATGATCAAATGCTGACGTCCAAACGATTGACTGTAACCTTGTAGCAGTTACTGGTAGCCGAAAAATCGGTACCGTTTGTGAGGGATGCTAATGTTAGCACCGTTAGCTACCGAGCCACTAGCTGCGTCAAGTTCGACAGAGATGGCGTATACAAGACAGGAAGTAAGGCGAATATCTTTCAGAGTAAAACAGCTATATTTGTCACTTTTGGGACGGCATTAATGAATTAACGCCACGAAGAAACGTTTAAGTATCACTCCAGTCTTCTGTACCCTGTATTCGTAAAACATTTGTTACAATGCACGATTGTTAACGGTTCTCAAAGTCTTTACCGGAAGTCAATTTTTCTGTCAAGCTTGACACGGGTTCGTTGTACTTGCTGGCTAACGTCAGCTAGTTAGCTTGCTAACCTAAGCTAAGTTAGCTACCTCTCACTCGGTTTATCGCTCCATCACTTTCGTCTCAGCTGAAGGTCAAGCTTCCATCAATGCGGTAGGCACTCAAAGAAGGTGTGAAACGATGCTTTTCATGCGAGCCTGTCGCTCAGTGGAAGAGAAATGAGAAAGCATTAAAGATTTATGAATCCGGGGAGATGGCCCGACCGAGCAGACATCTTGACTTGGGCCAATAAAAAGGGCGATTAAACGCGCTTAGGTGTTGGTGGCTTCTTGCACTGAGCCCTCGGTCACGACTCAGCAACGGTGCACTCTTTCTGAAGGGGGAATTATTTTTGCTAAATCAGGATACACGTTTAGGTCGTGTCCTTCCACTAAGCACCGTGTTATTATGATGTTGTCTGGCATCTGTCTTCAAGGAATTCCAGGCATGTCCTCCTTCATTCCATGGTGTTCCAGAAGGGTCATTTTTGAATGAAGAAAAACTTCATCATTTGTTGGTCTACCCGAAGAAAACCATAACCAAATCTACTGCTTAGTGTTTGTACTGCATTCGGACGATATTTTATGCCATCCTTTTCAGTTGTGATGCTTTCAGATATTCACATATTTTGCCTAATTAGATCCAGGCTGCATCTGGTACTAAAGGGCAACCAAGTGAGACACTGATTTCTCCTTGGTTGCCTTGTGGCTTTCTGCGTCTTACTGGTGGCTGCTAATCCACCATTAATCTCACTGTGGAAGGAAACAAGGACTTGGCTGTGTGTGTGTGAGTGTGGCGGTAGTGGCTCTCTGTAGCCAGTGTGTTTGAGTGGGTGGATGATCTTTAAAGCGTGTGTGTGTGTGAGTGTGTGAGAGAGTGTGTGTACGCACGCGCAATGTGTAACAAAACTGAGTCACCACAGAGGGGCAGCTGCAGGATGTATTCAACTGGAAATGGAGTGGCGTGTGTGAGAGAGGAGAGCGGATGTGAGGGACAAACGTCTCCCTGTAATGTGGGTCATCCTTCCACTCCTCACTGCTTTCACTCTCTTACATTGACTTTTCCTTTCCCCATTTCCTTCCTGCAATCTGTCTCTCCCTCTATCCTTTTCTCCCTCTTCTCAGGTGGGGTTGATTTCACCATGGCCAGTTGGGAGTGAGGAGCAGCCAACATGATTGGAGGACTGTTCATCTACAACCACAAGGGGGAGGTCCTCATCTCCCGAGTCTATCGCGATGACATAGGGTAAGACACACAGGAGCGTAGCTGTAGTGTGTTGTATCATTCTTAAATCTTTTGAGACCTCAGTGCAAGTCAGGAGGCGACTGGAGAGGCTGCATTCAGTACTGAAAGAATGAGATGAGTGCGTCACAGTAGTACTGAATTTCATACTTGTCTGCCTTGCTTACAGATTTTCTTTCTGCTTTTGGAAAATGTATTTGAATAAAAGCTAGGCTGAAGGAAATCTGTAATTACATAGTGCACTCACAACAGTTTAACACAGCCTTCAAATTGCCTCATTAAAACTATTTTTACACCACTGTGACCACATTATATATTTGGGGAATTTTCAAGTACCTGCACAGCGATATGGTGCTTTAAAATAGTTTTCAATATACACAGTTAATGCTTTAGAATAGGATTAGTGTAAAGTTATTTATTTTTTTACATCTTTGTGGGAACGGTCGATAAGCTCAGACTAGATTACACTGTAACAATGTTACTAGTTGCAAGATTATGTTCCTATTATGGAAGACAGAAATTGCTGTAATTTGAAATAAATTAATTAATGTTTTAATCTATTAGTAAGTACAAATTTTTGTATGCATGCTGTGAATCTCCCAATAAATGAATGAAAAAAATACAAATGAATATAATACAATAAATTAATGTAAAATAATCTACGATCAAGTAAGAAAAATCCTCATTATTTCCCTGCTCATTAATTTCAGTAGTTATTTATTATTTATTTCCTGTTTCATAATGTATTAATAAGCTGTTTCAGTAGGTGGAGTGTCTGATAGTCATAGTAGTCAAACTTGGAGTTCACTTGACTCCAAATAATGGCAAAACCCACAACTGTATACGACCTAATAAGCACAGATTAATTGTGGTTATCTGATTTGGATGTGAGAGCCATCTAACCGTACCTTTGTATAAGATCAGATGCTTTTGTGTAGAAACTGCTTCCAGATTATTGCCAGCTAAGGGGTTCATCTCTGTCGGCAAGAGGTAGCAGCAGACTTAGGTTATCAGTTGTAACAAGCAGGTAATTAAGGGCTGTCCTCTGCAGCAGTAGATAATCTCTTAATTCTCTGGATATTAGAACATTAATCATCACAGAAATTGACAGCAGCCAACATAAAGCCTAATTGTGAAGTTATATCGACACTGTGGTGGGACTTGAAGTTTGTTGCTGACAAAGATGTTTTTTTATAAAGTATATTAGACAAATCCATTCATGTAATGCACCAAGACAGTGATCAAATGCTTACGTTTAACACCATCCACATATGGGTGATTGACCACGATTCATTGTTACAGTAGGGAAATAAATAGGCAAGGAAATAAATGACTATAGATAATTCTCTTTAACATATCGTCATTTATTAATTTATTCTCAGTGTTATTCATTTCTGTGTTCCTCTGCATTTTATTTGTTTATCAATAGATTATCTCTAATCTGAGATTCCAGGTTCATATCCCTGTTGCAAAATTCTGTGTCCCTCAAAAAGTCACATGTTAAAAATCAAAAAGTCACATGTTAAAAGTCAGTGTTTCAGCAACTATATGTTTTGTCAGGTTGTCTTTGAGTAAGACACACAACTCTTACCTGTCTAGTTATTTAGAGTCGTTATGGATAAGAAAGCCAGTTATATTACAAACATGTCAATAGAAGATCTACGATGTGGATCAAGTAGGTCTGGTGCTTCTGATGATTCAGATCATTTGTTCATTAGGTTGACATCCAAATTTGGGTTTCTTCCACCACCCAGACTGTTTGGTGTAATTCTCCCATTGACCCCAATTCATTTTACGCATATTGTGCTCAGAGTATCTCATCTTGTCCGGGTGGTTAATTAGAGTGCTTCTCCTGAGCCTAGAACAGCCCTTTTGGTTGTCAAACACATGTCACTGAAGCTAGAAATGCCAAAGCCAAAGGAATCAGTTGTGTGGCAGGCCTTTAAATAGCAGACATCAGACAATAAAAAGGTGCTTCAGTGCCAAGTGTGTGACCAGAAATTGGCAAACCACAGGTAAACAAGTGTGATCTGTCATCTGAAACCTATTCATCTGAAATAAAGTATTGGTGGAAAAAAAAAATCAGCTAGGCCTACAAGCATCTTTTATCATTTGTTTGAGAAAATATTGTTTGAAAACTAAGCTGCAATGTCACTTCAGCATTTCAGTAAACATCAAAATAAAAGGCATGACAAATAAGTGCTGCAGCAGCGTATTGACTCATATGGATCGTCTGTCATTTGCAACATTATCGATACATCTGCACTTATGTACTTTGAACTTAGGTAATTACCCTTGGCTTCAGGCGTTTATCTGTTTTCAATGCCTAATTAAGACACATTATATTACTTGGAATGAGAACAAGTATTTTAATGTTTGTTTAGAAATCACAGCGGGTATTTGAAGGCTTTAAAATGTCACATTCCTGGGATTAGATTAAGCTGAGAGAGAAGAAATACGGTTCAGCTCACACCAGCCCAGTGCCTTGTAGATTTATGCACAAGCGTAGAAAACTGTAGTCCTAGTGCTCTTAGATGTCCATATTATATGTGCACAGTGTTTAACAGGCCAGTTGGTTTCTTGAATGAACCCTCTTAACATTTTTATCCTCTATTGAGAGAATTTACCGTCCGTGGGCTTTATAGAGCTTGTTGAAGTCACAGAAGAGGCAGACAAAGGGGTATTAAAAATGTAATAGCGCTCAAAATAAGATGTATTAAGAGGAATACAAGGGTTTCAGGTTGGGGTTGACAGATTTAATCCGTTGACAATTCACTGATCCTCCTAGTTATCGGCTAAGGTTTGGAATGAGCAGGTTAGCAGGTTTTGATTTCTGTTAATGGCAGATATGAGATCAAGAGATGTCAGATTTATGAGGCTGAACCTGAATGTTGTCTTTCACATTTTGAGTCAACACAGACTGTGGCAAGTTTTCTCTACACTGATTAGAAAGGCAGTTGTTTCTGTCGTCTAAATAGAGTGCCAGGCCTTGCAGGTATTGTTGGTATCACATCCTTTCTGTTCCAAGCCTGTAATCATGAATGTAATTATGGATTTTCTTTTCTGCCGTCAGTTGTTCCTCTTCTCTTGTCTAGCAGTTAGACAAATATAGGTGTTCACCTCGGTCTGTTCAGATACACTGTGATCATTGTGTGCTAGGAAGTAGCAGTATAAATATACATACAGCCCAGTGGAAGGGGAATTTGATTCAGGCCTTCATCATTACCACAGTTATTATTTTTTTCCTAAAAGGAATGAGAAAGATGAATACGCTTTTATTATGGAACAGTCAGTCGTAGATTTTCAGAGAATCCATTATCTCATCAGAAAGTCCCAGCTCTGTATTTCACAAGTGACAAAATGAATTTTATACACACCCATCCACACTGTTGATCCTCTTTGCATTTATTTTTGACATCAACAACACATCCGATCTCCATATTTTCACAAACTCCAATCCACAAACATCAGTCTGTTGATTTTGGTGATTTTTTTTTTTTTTTTTTTTTTACTGAAGCCACTATTTCTGCAGCAGGGCAGAGTTAACCCGTCACATTATGTTGCTTTCATGCCTGCAGTGTCTGTACTGCAGCAGCAGTGTTGTAATTACATCCGTGGTATGTAATTAGTTTATAATACAACACAGAAGTTTTTTTGTGCTGAAGTGGAACTTGTTCCATTTGAAATAAACTGCTGCCGTACTGCGATGTGATTACATATTAAGAGATTCTAAGTTGTTGCCGCTGTGGTGACCATGACCTGCAACACGGGGGTAAAGAGCAACGTAATGTACTGCTTCAATCCTGTTTCCAACTTATTTGGTTGCCATAGACCTACACAATGGATGGCCGATGGACGCCGTCCTGAACCCATGTTGTTCGCTCTGTCTGTGTACATGATGCACGAAAATGTCTCTTTGTGCATTTTTGTCTCTCTCCTCTCCTTTTACATCATCCTTCTGTCCTCTCTTTATCCTTTTTATCACCATTTTTTCCTCCATCTCTCCATCTTGGCCCCTGTAGGAATAGGTAAGAGATGCTCAAACCTATCAAGCATGACCTTTCCTCCTCATGGCAACCAATCAGTAACAACCCCCCTCCCCCTTTTCCCCCGTCCAAAGTGCATGATCCCACAGCCAACTTCCTGATGTTTCTTCAAAGCATGAGTCACCTGTCATGACATTACAGCCGCAAGTAGAGCACCAGATACTGAGATACAGCAGTCAACCAATCAGAACCAACGAATCAACTAATCAGCCACCACCCGTGCCCCTCAATGAGTATTGTTGAAATGAAAAACTCTACCAGCCCCCAAGCATGTAGTCTGAGCATGGGATCTGATGGTTCCTTTAGCCCTCTCATCCTTTGTTTCCACCCTGATTTTTCCTCACAGAAATTGAGAGATCGATTTAAATATGGTGAAAACATCTCTTGTTACAGATACTGGTTAAAAAATTTTGAAAGTTTGCAGTTAACAGTGTTTTTCTTTTCTTTTTCCTTTTTTTGGGATATAGGTTTTTCTAAAACCCTGAATAATGCTTCTTCAGTCTGTTTCGAAACATTGAATTACATCCTTCAAATGTTTTCTATCTGTTGGTTGATAGAGTTGTAATAGTTTTATATAAGCAGCAGCTTTAATGGACAAGGTGCATATCAATGACAGCCTCCTAGATTGACATTGTCCCAGTCATCTAGTAGTGAAACCTGCACCGAAATGAAATGATGCTATGGTTTGCTTTGCAGAGATTGCATCTTGAGATGTATAATCGCATCAGTCCAGGAGGCTGCCATCTTTATGTTTCCTGGTCCGCTCACTCTTCATGCCATCGTTCATAAATAGGAGCAACGAAGCCATTTATCTCATCTTATACATTGACGGCTTTCAAGTTGCAAATGGTTGGTGGAAGGGCAGACATTCACCTGAGAGTAGGCCAGTGGAAACATGGTTTCTAATGTGCACAGCCTGTAGTTTAAGGACTGGGGGCAAGGCTTACGCTCTCACTCATTTCATGGTCTCATTGCTCAGCTACCTTGCTATATTTTAAGCTGATATTCTTAATAGAAATATAAGAGTTGCGTATTTTTTTTTGTTCCCCTGGAAGCTTGGTTGCTCCTCAGAAACTTTGTAAGGCATGTAATTTTCTCAATTTCTCTTTCTATTTTGGAAACACGGCTATTGTCCCGAGTGCTGCATCTCAACAACAGATGCATAATTGTCGGTCCGAGTCTCAGCGAGGTCTTGAGTTTGTTTCCGGATTTTGTCCTCCTTTTCTTCTGTCCCAGGTTGCTCTCCCACACCGCTCCTTAGGAGGATTTGGCAGTCTTGTTTGAACGTGCTGCCTCCTCTGCTCTAAGCCCTGTTATTTATAAATCCACATTAATCAGGGCTGTGTTCACTTCCAAAGCATCTTGGTGCTAAGATGAAGCCTTTGTGCTGTTGGGTTACAGTAGAACTGAGACCAGGTTTACTCTCAACATTCACCCTTCTGGACCCAGATGTGGTCATTTAATGGCTGCTGAAATATGGAATAATTGTCAGATTTGGATCACGCAGGATGAAAAGACAGGCTTTTGTTCAGTTTCAATGTTAATGCTAAGATATTGTGGGGGGAATGTACGCTTAGAACCATCTCTGTCCCTATTGGTAATTACCATGATTTGGCTTTACACAAAATAGCAGTCCTTTTCTTCCTGTAAGCGCTCAAATTGAAGGTTTTCTTTGTCATTCAGTTGTAACGGTTTGGTAACTGCTAATTTCCGGTAGTGCAATAGATGTGTCATAGGGGCCTGAAAGGGATGTTAATTTTCAGTTCCCTCCAGAGCTGGATATCAAACAGAAGACCTTCTTAAGGAAATGATTTTTTTTCCTAGTTATTTTGCAACAGAAATATGTGACTGACAACTTTCGATGTCTTTCAGATCACTTGATTAAAGGCAAGGTTTAAGTTTGTAACAATTTGTTCTTTAATGTGCATATTCACATGCTTTTATATTTGGTGTCTGTGCCTGATTTCATAGCGTGGATAGAGTGTCAACAACTCAAAACTCCATGCTCACTATTATGTAAAGTCTAGAACTTTTCTTTCAACTCCCAACACAAATCTCTCTCTCTTTTTCTCTCTCCCCCTCTCTCTCTCTCTCTCTTGTCCTCCTCTCCTTCACATCCCAGGCGTAACGCGGTGGATGCGTTCCGCGTGAACGTGATCCACGCCCGGCAGCAGGTCCGATCCCCGGTGACCAACATCGCCCGCACCAGTTTCTTCCACGTCAAGCGCTCCAACATCTGGCTGGCAGCCGTCACCAAGCAGAATGTCAACGCCGCCATGGTGTTCGAGTTCCTCTACAAGATGTGCGACGTCATGACGGCGTACTTTGGCAAGATCAGCGAGGAGAACATCAAGAACAACTTCGTGCTCATCTACGAGCTTTTGGACGGTAAGGGACGGGGAGGGAGATGATGGAGTTTTTGTTGCATTTATGGCTTTCATCTGCTTTTTAATCACAAGGGACCCAGATTTGATTTCAGGACATCAGGATGCCACCTACTTACCAAATCCTGGCGATTGAATATTCTCTTTGCCTGTTTTTCTCATTTATCTAAATGCCTTTTAGCACCAACAGTCCACCCCTTTTTTTAACTGTCGTGCCCCTCAGTCAGCACAAGCTCCCTCCATTGCTGCATTGCTAACGTATTGACCTAGTTTATCTGCTTTATCTCTCACTGACGATTATCTCTGTCTCTGTGCATGTGTGTGTGTGTGTGTTTGTTCACACAGAGATCCTGGACTTTGGCTATCCCCAGAACTCTGAGACCGGAGCGCTGAAGACCTTCATCACTCAGCAGGGCATCAAGGGACAGGTCAGCAAGGGCAATGCAGCCTCAAAACTAATGATGAAAGACATTAAAAGACATTTTTATGATTAGAAATGAAATTGTCAATTTCCTTGGGTTTACACTATAAAAATGATATTAAAACTATACAGAAAGTAAGAGCAGTGAGTTGATTATTACAGATTGTTTCATATTTTTGAACCAAAAGCTAACCTGTATACATATGTCATTAACTAAAACCTTCTATCATCTTTGCCTTCCGTCTTTCCTCAAACTGTGGCTGTGGATTCGACTCAATTCAGCACCAGGTAATAATGACATCGCAAAGCATTCAGGAAAATAATTTTACCTATGCATGGGCCTACGGTATTTGTTTTCCATATTCTCTGTTCCTTTTGTTTGTTGCCTTATGGTCTCTCTCTCTCTCTTTCTCTCTCTCTCTCTCTCTCTCTCTATCCCAGACAAAAGAGGAGCAGTCTCAGATCACCAGCCAGGTGACGGGGCAGATCGGCTGGCGTCGCGAGGGCATCAAGTATCGCCGCAACGAGCTCTTCCTGGACGTGCTGGAGAGTGTCAACCTGCTCATGTCCCCGCAAGGTCTGTTCTGATGACTTCCCCATGTTTTGGAGAATAAGAGTTTGTTCAAGTTCTTGTATTTGCATTGTTTGTTGTATTGTACAGTACATGCTGCGCTTTTGTTACTCTATTTTCTCACTCTTGCACCATCACTCAAAGAAATAGTTTTTCTTTCAGTGTGTAATATGGGACGTCAGGAGAGTTCAGTTTCTTTGATATAC
>OMLF01030174.1:3029-14695 GCA_900302615.1 Holocentrus rufus
AGATGGAAATTCTCAAGTCCGAGTGCAAGTGAACACAACATTACTATTTATACAAGGCAATGTGATTTTGTAAATGCTAAATAAAACTGGTTAAAATGCACAATTTGCAACTACTTGTTGGGCTGGACAACTTCAAGACATTTGACAATTCTATGAGATTCACTTTTTCAAAAAGTGTATATACTTATTTTTTCTTTTTCTTTTTTTTGAGGCAGAAAATGAGTTTCCATTTGGACTGCTTACATAGTTGGTGAGACAGACTTTAAGGTTTTTGGGGTTTTCATGTTCTTCACTCTCCCACACATCCACACAACATCTTGTGTGCCATATGTGTGTTATCCATCATAAGTACATCTTTCATCAACACTAATATATTTTTGTTAGGGAATCAGTGTAAAGGCCTTTTCACATCAAATCAAACAATTTTTTTGTCCAAAATTAAGGGGGAAAGAAATTATTCAATCGATATCTACACACACAAATCTTTTACTATACCAAGTCCACTACACATTTTTCACACCGTACACCAGCTTCCAGCAGAGAGAACCTTTAACATCAGTAGAGAAGGCAGACCGGGGAGCGAACGGTCTGACCTCTCTGTTCCCACTCAGCCGGCTACACTGAGCATAATAGCTGGGGAGGATAACTGAAAGACAAGCTCCACCGTCAGTGGGACCCACCAGGAGGCTTCGGCATCCGCTAGGCCAGCCGTTTGAGGATGGCAGAAGGGTTTCCTCTAACATTCTCGATGAGCCGGCGCCTTGTTTACATTTGCTACATTCATGTCAGTGAGCTCACCACTCTCAGCACCCCAGAGGCCGAGGGGAGAGGGGCTCCGGGACAACCAGCTGACCCGCAGCTCTTGTGCCGAGACAGAGAGCAGACAGGCAGTGTGACAACAGGCAGTGGGGAACGGCTCTCTGTGAGGCCATGCTGCACTCAACACTCAAGCCAAACAAGCCAGTGGAGTGTGAGCCCTGAGAGAAACAGTGTGTCATGGTAACATAAACACCCACCAAAGACACCAAAACCAGGAGCTGTGTGCCGTGATGTTCTCATTATATGACAGTTGCAGGTTATATGAAAAATATAGATATCTTTACTGGTCACTGGACTTTTGACAACACTTTTTCTTCCCTCCCAAAATGACACAATAGAGTCTCATTAAAATTTTGTGAAATGAGCATGAACTCTGAAAAGCATATTACATGTTGTGGACAAAAATTATGTGAACATTACATTGCTTTGCCATAACAGGACTACCTGACAACGCCATGAATGGTATATTTTGTCATGTGTAAGCGAATGGTTAAGGAGACTAGATTAGGGTTAGGATTACAGTGAGGCAACAGTGTGGATTGGGTTCAAGCAACTAAGCCAAATTTGCTTAGCGTTAATAGATTGTGATGATTTAGGAATGGACTGTTAGGATTAGTAATAATAGGGTAAGGTTTTGTTCATGGTTAAATAAGACATTATGATTAAAAAGTAGTCACAGTGGAAAACTTGTTGGGAAAAGTTGGGAATGGAATAAATGCACTTCTCTCACTTTTCATGCACAAACCACATATTCATATTTTGAGACATGAGGCTCATGTCATGAATTTTCAGGAGAGCAGGGTCAACATACACTGCACTCCTTAAAACCACAGCAGAGAATAACTGGGGAACATGTAGAATGTACGGCAGATGGAGCTCATTTGCCAGAATTAGGAAAGTGTAATATGTGGGCGATGCTGTGTCTTGACCTTGCCTGTCAGACCTCTATCCCTGCCCAGTATGTGGGCTGTGGTCTGTTTTGACAACCACACCCTGTTCTCTGTAGTACTTGCTCTCATAGTCAGTCCCCCCTGGAATTTGTGATTTTGTGATTCCAGCGACGAATGTCATAATGTCAGCATCGGTGAGAGAACTGAAGTGAGAACAGATTTTTAAATGTGTCAGATTATGGAATTATTGAAGTAAATATGAGAGGGAGAAAGAAAGTAAGGTTGACAGTGTGTGTGTGTGTGTGTGTGTGTGTGTGTGTGTGTATGTGCATGTGCGCGCAAGCAAGACAGAAAGAAAATAGCCAAACAATAAAGGTGGTTAAACGTCAAAATGGAAAATGTAGAGTAAATGAACTATTTCACTTAAATCCATCTGTGTAATGTTTGTTCATAGATTTATGGGGACTGAGTTGCTCCATGCACTGCAGTTAACAATCCATTTTCAAAGAGCAACGATCCTTCAATGGGGAAATTTCTGCACAAGAAAGTAGTCAATGGAATTTTCTGCAGTTTCAAGAGAAACATTTGGGAGCGGTACACCGGAAAGAAAAAAGGGAGAAGTGCTTAAAACACATATTGCTACTATTCTTAGATTTGATGAGACACCAGATTAGGCCAGTTCTAGCCCATTTGGTATAGTGTGTGTGTGTGTGTGTGTGTGTGTGTATGTGAGCGTGCGCAGTGGAATGGAGGGATTCTCTGGAGCAGTGAGATGATTTGGAGGGGCAAAAATAAATGTACCAATATGAAAGTAACCTTTTACTTTGATTTTATGTTCTTGTGATAGTCTTACCATTGTTTGGGACAAAAAAAAAACAAACAAGAAAAAATCTCTTGATCTGTGATTGGTCAGCCGCGTCCCCTGGTTGATATAAAAGCTAAAGACAGCCTTGAGTGAGTGTTCTTCCAGGGTACTTGTGACTTGCTGGGATCTTTACCCTTGTGTAGGTTTCTGATTTGCCTCTAACAAAATTAAACCTCACACAGTATGTTTGTTGTCAGTGGTAGCAGCAGTGGATCAGCCTTAACCTCGCTGTCCGGTAGGCATTTAAGGAAACTTCTGGCACGGGTAACCCAAATGCGTAACCCAAAAGGATTGATTCCCTCTGCGCATTTGGAGCAAGCCAGTGTAATGCACATGTACCTGATCTCTGTTATTTCGATCTAATCTGCTTTCTAACTCAGGGGCCACTGTGATCAATGGCTTGTTTATTTGCCTGTGTAATAGGCAAATTATGCTAAGCAGGAAAAGTCACCTCCAGCATTAACCTGCTTACATTTTAATCAATGACTTAAGTGATTTTTATCAGGACGCCACAAGCAATGAGGTGATAAAACCAGTTGCAGAGTAGATCCTATCCTTCAAACTGTCGAAGACCTCTAGTCCTCGCTCTTTCAGTAGTTCTATCAGAGTTTGCGGTTTCTGCTGAAGTCAGCCATGTCAGGAGTTGCACTCATCACATTTGCAGCTGTTCGCCTCAATCAGTCCTGATAAAATCATGATTTCTACTTATATATCTACTTTAATCTAAAGATTTAGTTCTCTTTCTTCCTCCATGTAAGCAGTGATGCAACTAGGAATAAAGCCTACAGTTTTAAGATGTTGCTGTCAAGGTTCTTTTGATCAAAATATTGGGATTATAGAATATTCTACCAAGGACAGATCATTAGGCTCCTGGGGGGAAAAAATCTTCTAGCCTACCACCACCACACCACAGCTGCTCCTCTAAGATATATAGTACAGCTCCAAACCAGCATAGCTACAAGTTTATGTGTACATGTTTTACAGTTCATGTTTTTATAGTGTGTTTCTTTGATTTTTTGGGGGGTATAACACTCCACACTCTGCTCCTGTTTATTCGATGCTCTCTTCAAACTTTGTTGGTACTCACTGCAGGGCCGACTGTAGTCAGTTGTGCTGCAAAAGTACTTTTTGGAATTGAGTAATGGTCTATATCTTCCTAATTGTTTAAATGATTGTGGTTCCAGGTAGTGAGCGACACTTCGGGCTGTCGGTTAGAACACAGGGCACGAGGGCAGCAGCCGAAGCTTCCTCCAATAATTAATTGCAGGTTCAAGTTTAAGATAAGATTTGGAGTTGACTGGTTATATTGTACTTACGCAATCCAAATCCAGGTAATCGGGAGACACACACTCAGCATTCTGCTCTCCTCCACCTGCTGCCCATGTGTGCAGCCTGATTGAAGAAGAGCGATGTATAACTATCACAGAGCTCCACCTTGTTCGACTACGTCATCAGACTTCATTGGATTCCTAACAGCTGGATGGAGTAACTTAATTCTTACTACCACTACTATCCTCTATACAAAAAAATCTATCAGATTTTAAAAACTTCATAAAAACTATTTTTATTTAGAAGCCTTTGCTGCTCTGTTGCTCTTATGTCATGCTTTTCTTATTTCCCTCACATTTTAATTTTGCTGGTGGTTTTCTCTGGCCTGCATCCTTTTTCCTCCCCTGCGATGCACAGTGGTACTTGGTTTGTGTTGTAAGTGTTGACTTAAGTTATTTGGTGTCCTCTCCTTGGCTTTTAGAAATCCAACTGAGTTGCTCGCAACTCCTGTTGGGCACCTTCAATGGATGTATTTTGCCTCCTTTACCTCTCTTGACTCCTTTGCAGGGTTTAATAGATTAAGACACTGAATCTTTTGGCAGTCCCCTTTGGTACATATTATTTTTGATATCAGTTGCATAAAACATAACACAGTCTGAATGTCACACTATGACCAGAATGCTGTAGTGTCAGGTTTTCTCCATGTCATCTTGCCTCTATCTATTTATCATACAGGATTTATGCTGCACCATATTTTCATTGTAATAGTCTATTGCATGAGTTCAGCAACAAAGATATGATGCAACAGTTCATGGATAGCATCAGTATTCTGTATATGCTTAGTCTGTCATACAGGATCTACTTCACATTTGAATTGTGTACAGAGTAACATATAAAGGGAAGTCTTGCACTCTTCAGTTTTAAAATTTTTAATTTTCCCATTGTTTTTTACATTTCATTTTTGGTGTTTCATTTTAGTTTTATTCCTCGTGTTTTAATTTTTGATGCTTGCCTGTTTCATTTTCCTATATTGTGTATTTTATTTTGTTTTATGTAAAGCACTTTGTAACTAAATCAGTATGATTTTTTAAAAATCAGTGCATATCAAATCACTTGCATTATATGTGCATATATAATTCTAAACAAATATAAGGGATAATGCCTTACAAAATCTAAATAAAATTTTTTGAAAAGGATTTTGCAGGGGCCAAGAATCACCTGAGACAGTAAAACTGTTAAACACATGCTGCTCTAACTATTAGTATACTGGATTTGGCATATTGGATTGCGTTGGAATTGTTCAAACATTTCTCTCAATAAATTTACTTTGAATAAGCAGGGAGCTTATAGGATTATAAGCATTGAGCTTATAGGATTATAAGCTTGCTGGCTATTTCTTATATTCTATATAGCTCAGAAGAGCTATATAGGGGGCTGATCCATTTCAAGATATTATAAAAAAAAAATACATATTATATAGCCCCGACCATTATTTCTGAAAGGGCTGCAATGCCCCCCTCCATTTTTTTATTAACTTTATAAATGCAATAAACATCTACAAACAATAATAACAAAGCAATATAGTTATACATCAAGTTATCAGGCAACACATCCTCCAACCCAGACGACGACATAGGTCAATTGTTGCTTTCCTCTTATACGACCAACAGACCTTTTCTTAAAGCCATAGCGTGCACATGCACAGAAAACTCTCAAAACAGTCATCGTTTAGTTACGTTTAGCTACAAAAAGTACTTTGTTAAGTTCAGGTAAAGGTTATGGCACAGGATGATGATACATTACTAAAATCTCCATGCATGCAACCTGATACAGAGCGCCCTCTCCCAAAGAATGGTCATTTGTTCCTGCCCTGTGAAACAACCACCAGGATTGTTCCCAAAATTAGTGCACCTATTGGCAGTAGGCGACACAGTTGGAAGAACAAGAGGAGGAGGTCGCAGTGGTGGATGATCTGACAAAACTCTGGCCTTTCACACAGGAGACTGGTGTTTGAGTCCTGAGTGAAGCGAAACCGGTATTTGTTTCCGGGTGGTTAGGTTTCATTTCCGTTATTGTTTAGTTTGTTTCTGCTTGTTTATTTTTATACGACCATGATGACAAAGGTTCTTTCTGTGATCTTACCCTAACCTTAACCACAATAGACTAACTATGCCTTTAACTTTATCAGGTGTGCAAGAGAAGACCTGGAAGAAAAACTTGCAGGACAGGGGCCTCTTAAGGACGGGGCTGAAGACCAGTGGTCTAATCCCTTCACTGAAAGTAACGATTAGTATGTTTGGATAAATCATCCCATGCTTCACCTAGTTTCAGTCTTAGGTCTTTGAATTTGGTTCTTCTTTTAGCCACCTCCATTATCAGATGTGGGAAAATCTGTCTTCATGCCACAAGAAATCAATCAGTCCTCCATCATCTGACTGACTTAGAGGAAAGTCTGTGAGCTTTCCATCACTGGTTCTGAAAGAAGACCCATTCTCTAACACAGAGTATGGCTTTGAAAAGTTTTGCCATGAAATCAACTCTCTTTCCAACATCCCTTGTCAGTCCAACTAGATGCATGCTGTAGTGTAGCTTTTGTTCCCTCTTTTATCTTCTCTACTACTCTTCTACTGTGAGATTCACGTTGCACACATTTAGGTCATCTTGCACTGTGGTTAGCTGTGGCAATATTATACCAATTGCAGCACATATCCCTTCTCTTGTTATAGATCAAATTATAGTGGGCCGTTTCTTGAACGTCGTCATTTGCCATGTTTCTAGTTGTTTGAGCTGTTGAACCGATATGTGCCTTGTAATTCCTCACATTTTTCTTTTAATTTTACAATGGCAAAACACACATGTCTAAAACACACAAAATGTGCCCCTCGGCCTTAGATTCAACACAGAACAGTTCATTAAAGTAAATTAAACCAAAATGTTTTGCAGAAACTCAATACTCACAACAGGACATAAAAGTTTTACATTTTGCCACTAAAGCCACTAAATATATTCAGTTTATACGTCCTTCCATTTACTCTCATCCATGCTGAAATCTTTGGGTCACCCTGCTAATAGTAAATCTGAGACTCTGCACCAGAAGATCCTGAAAGTTCAGAATGGTTCAACAAGAAGACTCTCAACTAGCCACCCTCTATATCAATAGGGCCTTTGGTTCCTCTAATCTCCCACACAGAAACAATCTCTAGCAAGCAAGACTTCGATCCAGTCACCAGCAATATTTCCATGCAGAAAATCCACAATCCCCAAAGTCCCTAAAAATCCCCTTACCCCCACGCTCCTTTTCTGAAATCCATTTAGTTAAAACAATGAACATACAATGGTTAAACTTCCCACAAACCTAGAGTGCCCAAGTATTAGTCTATAGCTATATAATTTCTTAGAACCTTATTTTTTTTTTTTTTAAGATTGTTGAATTTCGATTCTTGTAATTTATTAAACAATGGATCAGTAGTTTTATACTTTTTGTTGTTTACAATTCCCTGGTCATCTGTAAGAGGTAGTTCTCAACCAGGGTTGGCTGGTTGAGAACCACTTCTTCCCTGTCAGCCACCTCAGAATACATCATAACAGAGCTCAGGAAACCCCGGATTTAGGAGAATCTCTCCAGATGTTACCAGGATCACATCCAGGCCTTGACAACAGCAATGGACCCCTGGCTCAAAGGCAAGATGGGGAGTGATGCCTCCTGGGACCAGCTGAGAGAGGCAGCTTTAGCACACAGACAAAGACCAGCAGGAGGAGATAGAAGAGGAAGAGATAGTCCATCCACAGTCCAAACCAAAGAGTCCCTTGGAGGAGCTATTTTGAAGACGAGACGCTGAGGACCGCCATACAGCAGAACAACTTAGAATTTCAACTATAAAAAAAGCCTGCTCTCCATCCGCATTTCAGAGGACCTTGCAATGTGGTGGTGGGCAAAGAGAGGTAACTCTGTCCCTGCTGGCACAGATTGCAACCACCTACCTCTGTGCCCAAGCCTCCTCCACCCGAAATGAGAGGGTGTCCTCTACAGCAGGGGACTCTATCAGCCAAGAAAGATCCAGCCTTCTGCCAGAGAAGGCAGACATGGTAATCCTCCTGCAGAGGAACTGCTAGAATAAATGTATTTTCCACATTTTGTTCATCATTCTGTTTAACAGTGTTTCACTCTTTATTTAAATGTTTACTTCATTTATAATAGTGTCACATTGTGGCCCCACCACCCAGGATTGCATCTCATGACCTGTGTCACCATAGGCAGGTCACAAATTTGTTGAACTATATCATAAATCATTAACCAATTTTTTTCAGTCAAGAAAGTATGTTGTGTGTTTCATTACAAATCAACTATTTCAGTCAAGCAACTTTTTTTTTTCCATTCTCTGTGATTTCATACCAAACACTTGATCAAATACTGTATGTAATGTCACTCTATTATGGAAACTTACTGGATTTTACCAGTTTCTGCAAACATCTCCTTGCCATACAGTCACTATCCTGCTCTTCCTATCCTTATTTGGTGGGATGCTGGAAAAGAACACAAAAACAAAGGGAAAAATTAATCATCTTGTGCTCGGAAATCAAGACAGTCATAAATGTAACATGTTGCAGCTGAGCCGCTGGTCATACCCATGTTTTGGTGTTCTTTGATTTTTCTCGGGTGCCGAGGACAGTGGTCAACTGTCAACATGAATCCGTGCAGTAGCTAGAGAAAATTATAAGAAAAAATATATAGTCCCAATGGATTTTTTTAAAAGACAGACATACAAAAACACTAAGCTGCTTGGCCTGAGAGACCAGCTGCCTAGTGAGGTGCAGTTGCAGTGGTGCCGATGCAAAAAGAACAGCATGCAACCTGCTGCAGTGAGACATCAGAAGAGACCAAGCAAGCTGTTTTCATCCCTAGTGAATTAGAAAGTGTGCCAGAGGGGGGTTGGCACTGCCATATGTGCCCTCCTATGGTTTGGTAAAGGTAAGAGTTCACTGAAAGCACAACACACACACACACACATGCACATACACACACACAGCACAGACTACAAAGGGATATTTAAGTCAGTTGACTGAATTGTTGTGCACCGTTTGCTTTTGAAGGCTGTTTGAGCATTATGAATTAAAGAGATAAGAGATTTCTGTGAATTGTTATCAGTCGTACTATATCTGTTACAGCCAACATGCATCATCACAGACGTAAATGGATGAGTTCGTTATTAGAACTTAACAATCTGCACCACTTCTGTAATTTGTTCCATGAAGGATTTAAAAAAAGAAAAAAAGAAAAGAAAAAAAAAACATCAAAAGGCACTAATTGCTTATCACTGATAGTTCTAATCAGACTCAATAACTGTATCAGAGGTCAGAAATCTACCTCTATCTTCGCAGGCTACAGCCCATTACTTCAGCAATATCTCTATATCAGTAACGCTAAATGCATTTAAGTGAAGTCAACATTGTATTCCAAGAGGAATCCTTGTTGTTCCATGCACTCTCACCCATATTTCTCCTTTAATCACAGGAGAACAGTCCATTACCGTTCTGCTTCAGTTAAGCTTCTTGCTTCAGATTCTTTTCATTGTATTTAACTGTTAGGGCATTAAAATTGAGTTTTAAACGATTACTTGACTGTCAGGTTGTGCGCATGTGTGCGTGCCTGTGCGTGAGGGTGAATGTGGGTTTATGAGTGTGAATTTAAATGTTCCTTCTGTCACAGTTATCTGTTCATTTAAGCTTTCAGGCAGGGGGGTGGGAGGGGGTTGATAGCAAAGGCTGAGTGGACTCCCAAAATGGCTGTGGTCTGATAGGGTGCAAATCTAACCATGGGCCAATCCTGCTGCTATAGGGCTTAATGTCATTCCTGCATTAGGAGACCGAAGAAAATCCCAGGCATGATTATGAAAAACGAGATTGGTTTTCACTGTGTTTAGCACATTTTCCTTCCCCAGGCACAAGCAGGAGATTCTTAAAGAGAGTGGCCTGTCTGTCACTTTAGCAGCATGGTGTTACATTGTCAAGGAAATGACTTTTGGATATGTGCTGCTCACACTGAGCTTCATATAGAACTGTCTGATACAATCTGACAGTGATCCATGGTTTTACCCTGTAACCTAAAATACAGCCAAACCAAAACAAGCCAAACTTTCCACTCAAGATTGTTATATTGTAGATACATTTTGACAATACTGCACAGGCTGCGATTCATCAGGGATAATGTTTACCGAAACTACTGAAAGGGTTGCCTAACCTTGTGTCTAACTAACCATTTGCTTGGTTGAATTGACTTTGTTAGCTGGGAGAGGGTTCAACACAGGTGCTTCTTTTGCCATCAACATCTGACCGGTCCACAAAACAATTTGCAGCAACACTTGACACCTGTTTTGAACCCTCTCTCAGTGTATGTGTGAGGTCAAACAACAGTTCTGTAAATTGCCCTGAAGAAGGTCTACGAAACATTGACAAATACAATCTTAATACAAAGCTTAGGGTGCAGTCATTATTTCTCTATTATTTCTCTATTTTCAAATTAGTACTTCACTTATTTCAGTTTTCTATTAAGGTACTCCAGGACCTTTGGACAGACTTAGTATTATTGATGATAGATGTATAGGATTTAACCAGATAGTCTATATAATGTGTACAATAATGTGGACAATAAATAAATAAATAAATAAATAAATAAATAAATAAATAAAACTCTTGCATACTCTCTCTTACTCACAAATAAATATTTCATTAGAGGACATATCACATTTTGGTCTTGTGAGTAGCTTGCCTTCACCCCCCATACCTAAGCATCGAACTTAATTTCACAGAGATATGTGGAGAAGAACAGAATCATGCAGTGACATCACACAAGCAGATTAATTGGCAGTGTTATCTTGATCCTGTATAATACATATCCAGGTCTTTGTGTCAATTAGCACCTAGTTGTTACAGTTTACTGAACAGGTGAGTCTCAGGTTGAATAAGATCACACATCAAAGATAAGAATAACTGCAGCACCTCTGTCTGGGCAAGCCTATTTCTGTTTGTGCAATTATTTTTCGTTGAAACATTTACTTGTGGTGCTTGGTAACGGAAAAAACAATATGATTAAACTGTGATACCTTGATTACCTTCAAAATCGGATGTAACTGTATTAATATGATGCATATTACACTGTGAGCTGTTTTTAATATTTATTATAAATGTCTTCTGGAAACAAACTATTCTTCCTGGTCATCACATTGTCCTACAGGTGAGAAAGTTCCAGTTTTGTTTATGAGGTGAATGTGTGGGAATGTATGGTAAATGTGGGAAATAGGCAAAAAAGAAAAAAAAGAAAAAAAGAATAAACAGCCATTATGATAAGGAGGAAGCCTGGCCAAGAAGCTGAACCACACTAAAAATAGAAGTGCCCCTCTCCCCACATTCATAGCCCAAACAGGCAGACTGTGTCAGTGTACCTTTTTTACACACCAAAATTCAATTATGAAAAGAAAATGTTGAGTCATCACAATTTACTGAATGGAAATAAAATGAGATGCAAATGAGTGTGGTGCTATGCATTTGAGGCATTTTGTCACAGCATAATGGTATAATGTTGATAAGGGAAGGAAGGCCAAAATAAATCCATTCTGAGCTCTATGAAGAATGAGCAAGAGAGAGAGTAATATGAAAAGGTTCAAGTGTAATATGGGGAAGTAGCTACTGTAGATGTGGGAAATAGGCAGAATAGAATCTGCTCAGAAAACATTATTGCATTTTGAGATGTTTGTAATGTACTGATTGGTTTAATTGAAACAGTAAAACTCTAACATTTTTTTTTTTTTTTTTTTTTTTTCAATATA
>OMLF01030174.1:14715-24776 GCA_900302615.1 Holocentrus rufus
CAATAAAAATTTTATTTTTTTTTTTTTTTTTTTTTTTTTTTTTTTGCAGATATCCATTGGCTTATAACTCTTTCATCCAGACATCTATTCAGAAGAAATAATCTCCCTTTGGATAATTTGACAGCCCAATAGCAGGCTTAAATGTACCATTAACACCAGGTCTGTGGTTTTTGGAAACGTCTGCCTGCCTGCCTGCCTGCCTCCCGTTTCAACATGGCCCAATTTGAACTGTGACAGCTCATAGTGCTCTGTTTCACCCTGATCACTGTGCTGCCAAGATGTCAGAATCTCGTTAGCCAGTAAAAAGCCACCAAATCTCAGCCCTGATGCCTACAGCTTCGCCTCTCAGAGACAAAATGTTCTATGGTGTGTGTCTGTCTGCAGCATCTGCCAATGCCAGCAGCGGTGCCAAAACCTCATCTCCTGTTAGCAATAGCAATTTGCATATGTCCTTGCAGTTGGTTGCCATGAGCTCTTAATGACAAGTAGGGGCATGAAGACTTGTCAAAGGGCTAAGACACAGTTCTGACACGTCATGTCCGTCTATATTGGTCTGATTCTGTGGCTCTGTTGGAGCTGTTAAACTTGGATGTGAGCCAAGCAGCACCAGTGTTGCCAAGGAATTGCTGTCAGTCTAAGGTGTTGGATACATGAGTCTTTTGGCCGTTGCCATTCATCACTGCAGCTGCCTACAGTAGTTTGGTAAGAGTGCGTGGCTGCTGTATGTCCAAAAAGATGTCTGTCATGGTGGAGAGCAGAGATTTATTATCCCTTGGACACTGACCTCTGGCTTTATTACTGCTTCTTGTGTTGATAATCAACTAACACTGTGATCAGCTAGGACCTCATTGAATGGCTCATTGAGTTTATTTGCACTTCCCTGAGATAGATTTCCGAGTGCAACTGGCAACAACCGCATGGATTTAGGCCAATACAAGCCAATAGTTGACACTTTGAAAATCAATCTTGCGCATCATCTTATCTAATGCATTTACAGTCTCTAGTGTCTCAGTATCTTTCAAGGCAGCTGGATCGGTTTATTTAGCCTATATTTTTGAGATTGATGTAAATTTTAAAATGACTGGGTAAAAAGTTATGGAATATGTTTAACTCAGTGCCTGTGTGAATATAGATCTGATCATTACTGACAGCAGGTATAAAGTGAAGGGGGTCTGGGACCCCAGAATTTACTGTAACATTTTCTCAAAGTATCGTGAGCATAACTGAACAAATAAACTGTGATGGATCGTGCCTCTTGACACCCCCAATTTCATAGCCATTTTTACCCGCCTCACTATCCTCTGATATCCAAGTCGGTTATTACTTAAAGTCTCACTCTAATAGCACAAGGGACAGTTTATATGAGATCACACATGCTGGTAAAATGTTCTCTGTTTGTGCCCAGTAGAATACACTCCTGCTCTGGTGCACATCACCCTGAACGATGTTAAATAGCACGAGCCAATGCCAGTCAATGTCATCTCATAAAGTCAAAAAAGAAAAGAGGTGTAAAGCACCACCATATCATTTTGCACAGCTAATTCAAATTATTGATTCAAATAATTTTCCATAATACGTACTGGGAAGACAACAAGACAGCTGAAAGTGGAAACAATTATCACAGCAGTGTAGCCCAATGGTATGAGGCAGCCTTACCTAATATACACAATGGATGTGACCCATAGAATTGTTTGCAGCAGCATGATCCTCAAATCTAACGTTTGATCCATATTGAAACTACAGAAAACCTTTAATCTCTCTTGTGAGCTCCCCGAGCAACTGTCTGAAAATAGAGATGATAGAGATATAGAGACAGGGACAGAGATCAGTGTATGCAACAATTCACATTTGAATCTGAATGTGATAGTTTGAAAAAGTTTCAGATTTAATTTTGTCATTATTGCTCTCAACTATAAACTGGCTTTGATCTCAGTTCTAATGATCTCTCTAACTGCTAGACCACCATGCTGCTAAAATATACAAGAAATTGCAATGCATGCCATAGATGTACTATGTGAGATACTGTATATACTGTCCACAGAATATATTACATCTAATGCAAAGCTCAGAGAGAGGTATAAAGTGTGTGTGTATCTGCTTCTCTGATCACAATAAGGTAACTATGGGCTCAGGGGCTCATCTTACTGTGCAGAGCAGCCTCAAGGTCAATGCCATCTTTATCTTTTATTTAATGTGGAGATCCTTTTTTGCTTCAATGGCCCTTCACTCATTTTAGGTTGCAAGCCAGGAGTGATGTGTTCTAACTGACAAGGCCATATTCCAAATGTGGACCATGGCCAACTGCACTTGGTCGGAATAGAGAATCAATCATGTGCTGTGCCGGGGTGAAAGGTGTCCATGGCCTCCGCCTCCTACACTAATGCTGTCTAGAAACCCCAAGAAACCCAACCTACCAAGACAGCAGCCATATACAGACAAATACGATGAAGACACACATGCATACATACTAGGGCTGGATGATATCCTCTATAGTCAGATCGCCCTTTCATCACCCTGTGAGATTGCCAATAACTGATTCGATCGGCCGGGGGTGGGAGGGGGTCGGTGTGTGAGTGGGATCTGTGTGCCTGTGATCAGAAGTTATAGTTCTTACCATCTAACTTCTCAACTCTCATTTTTTTAAAATACTTAGTCTGAATTTAGACTTAAATTCTATATGTTAAGCGAACACGAAATGCTACCCATAGGAACCCACAAGGTCACATAAATTAATAAGAAAATGCGCTGTTTGTGTGTGTGTGTGTGTGTGTGTGTGTGTGTGTGTATGTGAGAGAGACAGAGAGAGTGAGAGGGAGAGAGAGAGAGAGAATGTCAGTAAACACAACTAAACACTAAACTGTCAGATATATGCTGGAATGTGTGTGTGTGTGTGTGTGTGCGCGCGCATGCATGTGTGTCGGTGTTGCAAGAGTTAGTTATAGACTGTGCTGGGGGGTGCCGACATGAAAGCATGGCAGAGAAGATTAAACTGGCAGGCCAGTTTAATTTTCAATACATTAATGGGAAACCCTCCGGACTCAAACGAGCCAAATATAACCTGGCAAAGTCATCGGGTATTGAACATCGTCGATCCCTGAGATCATTGTCTATTGGCACAACCCTAATACAGACACATTCAAGCACACACAAACAGACACACACACACATAAACACGCACAGATACACTTACACCTTTGTAACAGTCTGTGGCTACAACCTCATGCACAAGCTATAGGTAAGTAAGACAGAAAGTAAGAAGTAAACTATGACTGCAACGGCAAATATGAAGGAGGCAGCTGACATGTAATTTGAAATCACTGTTTAAAGTTAAATTCAACAAAATTCACATTCAAGTTCACATTGAGCCTTACAAACTTAAGTACTGAATTCATTCAGTACTTAAAAAAATCTATGGTTCAATACAAACAACACATTCAGATTTATACAATTCAAATTCTCAATTGTATATTCTATTATTCTATCTTATTTCCATTTAATAAAGAATCTGACTCTCTGTCACATGTTTGATGACACCAAACTAGTTGTCCACTGAAGTTCCTAAAATTTGTTCTGTCTATCATCTCACTCACCTAGCACCCTTTGTGAAAGAGACCTTGGGTCTCAGTGCTTCTTTACTGGTTGAATGGGTTAAATTAAAAAACAGAATAAATTTCATGGAAGTGTTTCGTGGTGCTGTGTGTGTGTTGGCCATGCACAAGCCTGAAGGTTTTTTTCTCTTTCAATCATGTAGGCTGGTTCCATCACCTGCACTGCTGGCTACTGATTAATGAGTTCTACTGACATTCATTTCTGAGATAAACTGTCAATGTTCATGTTTTTTAATTGTCCTGCATGTAATTATCTCTGCCAGGAGATCATGCGTTTGGTTGCATGTGACTGTCTGTGTGTGTCTGTGTGTGTCTGTCCACGGCTAATCTCACAAACTACTGCGCCTATCAGCCTACAATTTTTTGCACACAGTTATGACTGTATGAGGAAGAACCTCTTGTGGTTGCAGTGATTCAAAAAATGTTTGCTCTCGCTACTTCCGCTCCCTTCACTCCATTCATTGTCAAGTTCACATGACTTCAAGTTCATATTCTCTCTCCTTCTTTATTTTTCTGCACACTACTTGGCCTATCAGCCTAAAGGGCTTTTTTTTTCCCCACTGTGCCTGTGTTTGCTCCAATTGTGGGTGAAAAAATCCAGGCGATGCGTTGCATTGGGCAAATTTATAAAACACACTGCTGACAACATATAGAACAACACTTAAAATGTCAGAGGCTGATGTAACGTGTCAACAAGCAGGAGTTAAAATAGGTGATGATTCATCCTGTTTTAACATTTTAATTTCAGTACAATGGGCTGGTTATGATAATTATGAGGCTGTCAATATTTCTTTAATCCACATTTTCTAATCATCCTCCATCCTTTGCAGGCTTAAAACGACTGCTTCCGGTTTAGAATGTTCTGACATATGCTTTCTATTCAGCAGGCAACATAAAGGTTGAATTAAAAATACAGTTGGAAAACTAAAAAAGAAAAAAACAAAGTCGAAGGGAAGGTAGAGGTATAGAAAAAGAGAGCATTATTATTTCTGTTTGGACCCTGGTGTGAATTTGCCAGAGACATTTGTCTGATTTAATAGCTTTGTCAGTTATGCCATTGACTCTCACCGTGGGAGACAGTCAAGGAGGGATTACATTTTTGGGCACTCTATCATTACAATTCCAGAACTGCTGACTTGAATATTAGCTCCCAACAGGGAACAGCGCTGCCAAAACCTCCCACAGAGTATACTGTGAACATTTCATAAAAAGGAATGAGATATAAATGAAACCAAACAATTATTTAGTGTTTAAAACAAAAACATGTCGGAGTGTCAAGGTTCTACACACTGGAGACTTGTTTTCCCTCCCCTTCTCCTCCCTCTTATGCATTGAGTGATTCATCTCCTGTTGAGCCACGGTACTGAAGGATGAGTCTCATCTTGAAAGGCGCTCTGTGCATCTTCTGTGATCTAAGACAACAGTGAATGGAAAAATCCATCTATTGCTGCTATGAATCGGACAAAATTTCACATTTGTTTTTTTGACAAACCTTATCAAAGATGGGAGTGGTAGACCGACAGACAGGTTAAAATATTTGAAATCATTTCAAAAACTCAACATGCTGCTCTTATTATCACTGGCATATAGACACCACTCAATTTATTTGACTAATGAATATTTGAACATTATTGACCTGGGTAGTATCCTTTTAAACCTGGCCCACATCAAAAGATTTCTGAAATCTTAACCGGGTTTAGATGTGAGAGACCCCCACTGCGTTATAAAAACATAGAATCATGCATCTCATAGTTTTTTGGTCAAAAGTGCAAACCTGGGTAAATAAAGGAATAATAAATAAATAATAAATAAAGCTGGTGCCTAACAGCAATTATATCTACACACAGATATCTCACTATATAAAATATCAAGCATGTTATATAAAATGGTAACTGTTTAGTCACATTATTATTCCATATTTATTATAATTGATAGCCACAAGCAAATTCTTGGTACCGATGTTAGTACTTAGCACTAGATCTTACAAGCTGCAAGTCAGCTTGGACTCTGGCCAAATACACGATAAATGGACGACAGCAAAGCCTGCCCGTCCAAAAGAAAAATAACATCCAATTCAGCAGCAATTCAAAGGCAATATTTGCATCGCTCTGCATTCCCTTCTCATGTCTGAGTGCTTTTCAGGCAATGCTGATGCTCACCCTACTTTTGCTTCAGAAATGGTCTCTTTCCTTTTGAGCATGCTCGCCCTTCTCTGAGTGATTATCTGTTTCTTTACCTTGGATTTTTGTTGTTGAAGCTTGCGTTTCTATAGGAACCACTTTGGTCAGTTAAAGTGATTTGTACTATAGGTAAGTTGTGGCTTTAACAGACACTGAAAGCATTTTTCCACCCTTTGTGGTCATTTATAGTCGCTACAAAAAACTGTACAAGCATGGATCCTCAGAAAAGTGTCCAAATCAATAACATCACCTAACCAAGCTTATCTGACAAGTCTTCTGAGAAGAAACTGTTGAGAGAATATGTCACTTCATGTGACAAAAACTCACTCCGTTCTGCTGAGGTATCCTGATGCAGCATGTCTTCACGTAAGATGCATAAGCAAGCACATTATTTTCAAGATGCATCCTTGATCCGCGTTCAGAGTGAATATTCTGCTGATAAAAAATCAACTGGGATAACAGCCAGAGAAATGCAACTCTTGCAATCGGATGTGAAATCCCCCTAAAATGACATTATCACTCAAGATAATTTCAGGCTGACATCTCTCTAAGGACAACAGATTATATCAGTCACTTAGCCTCACTGACTTCCGTGGGACGCTTGTTCCTCTGACCATCGGAGGGCGCTCCATAGATGTATTCCAATGGAGAGATCTTGAGTACCAAGGTGGCTGTAGTTCCAGTGGTTGGGCAGTGCACAAATCCACATTTCACAAAACAAAAGCAACATTTATGACACATCACCAAATCTGAAAACAAACCAACATTTGACAAAACAAATGAATAGAAGCTCCATGAAGTCAGTGGGTGGTGTGTGGCCTTCAGGGGAGAACTGACTCATCAACTTACTAACCTTGCAACACATCGCACAACTGACAAGTCGACAGGATCTGTTGGTGAGCATGGACGACTGGATCACGGTGGCCTTCATAAACAGGCAGGGTGGAGTTTGGACTGTGAGTCTTTTGAAGATTGAGGAGACCTGTGGCTGTGGGTCATGGCAAATCATCAATCTCTCCCAGCTCTGGAGAGAGTGACGATTGGCAGTGACTGGCAGAGAGAGTGTGTGATCTGTCCCTTCTGGCAACTTGGGGGGCCTTATAGAAATGACATCTTACAGCATGGTGACACTGGTCTGACTAATCACTGTGTTGGTCATGCTGGTAGAGCTGGATGCTAAACGCTGACATGGGTTGACATGTAGTTAGTTGCCTTGACACTGTTGGATGAGATAGATACAGATCCTGTGCACTAAAGCAGTCAGTCAGGTCTGTGTGTGGCAAGTTGTTGACCGAATGACATCACAGCGGGGGGTATATTTATCTGGCATCACACCATGAGACAAAAGAGGCCCAGAGCAAAGGGCGAAGTGTGTGTGACATAGAACAATAGTTACGCATGGTGACCTTAGTTCAACGATCACAGATGAAGCCGTCTTTCATGTCACCCTGCTGTTATAAAAGTTGCTGAAGACTTTGGCGGATACTGAGATTGGGTACGCTTACCTTCAACGGGACAAGAGACTAGAGGGTTGAGTGTAGGCTTATCCAGATTGGCTGATTGGACTTAGTGGTATTGATTTTGATATTGATTGATCAATATTGATAGGTGATGTTGATGTGATATTTTAGAGCCACTTTTTAACTGTTGTGCAATAAAACTGAACCATCCGCATGAGCAGCAAGGGGACACATTTTTAACAAATGTGTGTCCATAGCTATTTCTCACACAATTTCTTTATTGACCCCCCCAAAAAATGGGTTAAGTACAAGTGTAAAAAACTTACATCATGAAACCCCATTTCTGACACAAGTTTGAAGGCATACGTGATGCAAATGACAGGCATAGCTGAAAATGACTGAGACTTTCTCAGGGTTCCAATGACAGTTTGTGCCTGGGGCAGCTGAGCCTCCCCAGAAAGAGACCTGAGCTACCTTGAAAGTACAATGTTTAAATGGTCCCAAAATGTTCCTAAAAATTTGCATCAACCACTATTTGGATGAATATTACAAATGCAATTTGCACTCAGAGATTATTACAAAGAAACCAAATAAAATCTAGCATTCTCCAGAAGCACATTTGTCCTGTGGTAGAAGTTAGACACACAGGACACACAAACTGCCCTCCAGAGGCATATTTTTAGTTGAGGTCCAGCACCCCTCCCTGTGTAAAATATTCACTACACAGAGGTGAAATGTCTTGTGAAAATATGCTGTACTTGCTTTGGCTGGTGAAACACAATGTAACAGTGATGTGATCTTTGTAGAAACAATGCTGATGGTCATGTGGCTCCATGAGTTTTTCTACTTTTGTTTTTAAACTGTATATTGTCCATCTTCACTTTCTTCAGACTTTCTCATGCATCAAAAAACATTTTTTCATCCAGTATTGTGACTAATGGTTGGGCAATCTTTAGACAAGCTTATATGACCTATTCTGTCTCTCTCCCTACTTGACTGCTTTGATATAGCCAAATTTCACGGGACATTTCACCTCTGTGTACTGTGTGCTTTTTTTTTTTTTTTTTACTCAGGGTAGGCTGCTGGACTATATAAATATATTTGTGATGTGAACAGGTCCTATATGTGTCTCTCTTCCTATCTATCTCACCTAAATATTAAGTTCAACCCTAATCTTTGCTATTTTATTAAAGATGGATGGATGGATGGATGGATAGATAGATAGATAGACAAACACCTTTTTGACCCTTTGCCCCCAACGTCATATTATAATTCAAACCCTAAACCTACTGTAATATGCAATTGCTTTATTTGCATCAATATTGCAAATTGCTTTTGATTGCTGCATTTGGCAGGCCCTTTACAGAGTTAATTCAGATTTTTCACAAAGCCGTTCTTATAGGTAGAAGGCAAAGTTTTAAGCGAAAAGTCTCCACTTAATTAACATAATGTTAGGGCAAATGGTACACTGAGCAGGCCATCTGTCTTCACCAGATAAGTTCATCAGGTCTGGAAATTGGTGATAACAGATCTAGTAATATTGCGGCTGTCTCAAGCTGATAAAAGAAATTGAAATTAAATGGTACCGCATGTAATTTATGGAGTACTCACGCAAACTGTACCACCAATACATAATGTTGACATCCGTTCTTTTTAAAACACCATATACCATGTTGCAAGGATTTACAAACAGATGCTAAATTAAACTTGTTAATATTCATACATAAATTAATATATTCATAGTTCTAACTTACTTTTTTGAGATGCATAAATAACTACAACACAGTATGTTTTTTCTTTCAGGATGGGCCGTTTACCTCTTGTGAATAGTACATTGTCTTCAGCTTACCAGTCAGTGTAGCGGTTTCTCTGCATCAAGAGTTTTTTGTGGCGTGCTTGGCTTGTTGAGAATAAGTGGCAAATATGATCTCCCCCAAAAGACCATAGCTTAAGCTCGTCTTTTCTTTCACTTCTTTGTCAAGTATACTGTGCTGCAGGTGCAGTATAACATCACAATTCAACCACAATCATTTTTTCTCTCTGCCAATATTTTATTCTTGAAATTGTGGTACACCCCAAAATTGTTCGCCCACTTTGGTGTTTATTTAATTCAATTTGCTGAACGGTCATTTTTTTAGTGGGAAAAGTCAAATATTCATGAGCACTTGGTGTGTTCGTCTGGATGACCTGGTACATACCGGACACTAAAAAGAGTTGTTCAAAAAGATTTGTTTGTTCATTTTCACCCATCAGTTGTCTAATGACAACTACAAATAGACAAACCTCAAAACACAAACTTGTCCTCTGCCGCCTCTGCTGACGTCTCATACAGGAACTCTATCAGACGAAACATTTCGATATGGTTGCTTTTTATTCTGCTTGCCCTGAGGTATGGGCAAGGGCAGGTATTTCAGGGGAGCCATACTTCTTTCTGTCTTCTGCACTAATGAGACAAACGAGCAGGCTCTGCTGCTGCTTG
This sequence comes from Holocentrus rufus, assembly GCA_900302615.1. Classification (NCBI taxonomy): domain Eukaryota; kingdom Metazoa; phylum Chordata; class Actinopteri; order Holocentriformes; family Holocentridae; genus Holocentrus; species Holocentrus rufus. Next base: position 24,443 of record OMLF01030174.1, read on the forward strand.
ACCATGCATGCATAAGGAGCTGGCAAACAGGCAACAGAGCCTTGGAAAATGAAAACATGTATCCTTCCCACAGGGCTCTTTTTTTTTTTTTTTTTTTAAATGTGCCCATGTCCTGTCAAGGAAGTTTCTGTTTGGAGAATACAACGAGGTCAAGGACCCAAACTGTTACAGATATAATTGTCTCTCAATGCCTGTGTAGCACCATAAATATTCAGTATTTTTTTAATCACACGACTGTAATTATCAGGCATAGGTCTTACCAGAATGGGATGGTTGTTGGCATATTCTCTTTGTGATCTGGAATCTGTTGGTTTTTATTACCACCTTCTCTCTT
>OMLF01030175.1:3911-37794 GCA_900302615.1 Holocentrus rufus
AACCTGGACACACACTGAGGAAAACGCAGACAGTTCAAAATTCCGATTAAGGGTTGGGCTTTTCGGGATAGCAAAACGTACGCAATTTCATCTTCCAGGAAAGGACGATCCGATGAATTAAACGAACATACCTTCTGTATCGATGCTGCTTTCAATTACTACCCGCGGTCGGAATCTGTATAAACATTTTAAGTGCGCGTACACATTTTAAGTATACGTCTGGACTATAGAAAAGAAATTGAATTTTATTTCTACTCCCTGGACCTTGTTACAAATTGGCGGCTGTTTGGTTTTTATAAATTAAGCGGCACAGTTCTACTGTTTGCTGCAGCCGCCGATAGACGAAGAACAAATACGCATGAGACATGCAAACGACGTTTTAGTTTTTTATTAGACAAAACTTGTTATATCACTCTTGCAATCAATCGTTGGTAATTTCGGCCATCTAATGGTTACTAATTGGCGACTCAGTTATCGCTGGAGATTTATCAGTCCTATATTTCTATTGTAGGTCATGTTGTTTCTACTACTAATTCCTATATTTCCGACAGCACTTGAAGGTAGCATCTGTCTCGTGTTGTTGTCTAGTGCTGCTAGCTAGCCAGCTTGATCCCCGCAAGCAAGGGTTAGCTAGCAAACGTTACGTTTTCGTTTAAATTGTAACAAAATACTTAAAACCAAAGCGCCTAAAGAATGAGAAGAGTTACTTTATTTGTTAACGGGACATCTAAAAATGGCAAGGTGCGTAACCAGCTTGTTGTACAAATGTAGGCTTATTTGGGCCGCAGAATGACTGGCCTAAGTTATCACATGGAGAAGATGCATTTCATTGTACATACTTAAAACTGTTATTATCGATATCAAGTGGAGTTTAACGCTAGATAGCAGCTTATGTCGTTTACAAAGACGTCAGCTTTAATTGGCATGTTTTCAAATGATGTAAGAAAAACGTAGCTTCTCAGCTTCCAGCGTTAACGATTTGCTCTAGTATGTAGAAATGACCCATTGTTTTTCAGTCTGCCAGATTGAGACAATACTCTTAAAAACAAATTTTCTCTTTTCCTTTTAGGTTGTAGCAGTGTACGGGACCTTGTCCGACCTCTTATCCGTAGCAAGCAATAAACTCGGAATCAGAGCCTCCTGTTTATACAATGGAAAGGGTGGTCTCATAGATGACATTGCTCTGATCAGGTAATCTTAATGTAGTGGATAATGATATGTAGCCCAACACATTACAAGCGCATTCACTCACGGTGTGTGTAATCTGCCCTTTTCACAGAGATGACGATGTGCTGTATGTGTCAGAGGGAGACCCATTTATTGGTGAGTGTTGTCATGATCTTTTCTCCTGGTCTGTTTGAAAATCAGTGGTTCGAAACTGAGCAGGTGACCGGAGACAGACTGTACGAATCAGAGACTGTATCCCTTCATCTTCTGTGTCACTTGTCACATTTCAGACCCTCAGAATGAAGTCAAGGTTACATCTGATCAGCCTGGAGCTCACACTGATTGGCTGACCCTCAATGTCGGTGGGCGTCTCTTCACCACAACCAGGTAAACATCATCCTAATTAATTCTCTGTGGTCTGTGTGGATTTCAAGGCTACACAATATATTTGTGCTCATATGATCTATCTTTTAGTACATTTTCTGGTTAGCTTGGCCCTGATTAAAACTTTTGTATTTGTATACAGGAGCACCTTGGTCAGCAAGGAGCCAGAGAGCATGCTTGCCCACATGTTTCGAGAGAAGGGTAAATTATGATTATAGCGCTGAACAACCATTAAAGAGGCATGTTTTTTGTTGTTTTTGTGAACCATCTCTTTGAATGGGTCTTATTAACCTTTCTTTGCTCCAGATGTGTGGGGAAACAAGCAAGATGAGCGAGGGGCTTACCTGATCGACCGCAGCCCTGAATACTTTGAGCCTATTCTCAACTACTTGAGACATGGACAGCTCATTATCAATGAAGGCATCAATATACGGGGTAAGTGTGGACTTTTGTCAGTTGCGTGGTTTACACCAATAATACCTTGATGAAATTTGGACATGAGGACAGATTGGTCGCACTGTCTGAATTGTCTTTCAGGTGTGTTAGAAGAGGCTCGCTTCTTTGGGATTGAGCAGCTTGCTGAACAGCTGGAAGTAGCAATAAAGGTAATGTGACAAGTATAAGATGGATAATATGCATGTGATTACCCCTTTGAGCGCATACTGACTTGCCACATTTTGTCATTTTCACCAGAACTCACAGCCGCCTGAGGATCACTCTCCCATTTCCCGTAAAGAATTTGTCCGTTTTCTTCTGGCCACACCCACCAAATCAGAGCTCCGCTGCCAGGTACAGCCAGTGGAAGAAGTCGTGTTTTCCAAAGACAGTGTCAACCATGATAACACCAATGTGAAGTTAATATTCAACACTTTTTGATTCCCCTTTGTAGGGTCTTAATTTCAGCGGGGCTGACCTCTCCCGTCTTGACCTGCGCTACATCAATTTCAAGATGGCTAATCTCAGCCGCTGCAACCTGACTCACGCCAACCTGTGCTGCTCCAATCTGGAGCGGGCTGACCTGTCTGGAGCTAATCTAGATGTGAGCCCAAAAACTCTTTCCTTGTCATTACTGAATAATTCATATGCACATAGCAGTAGACGTACACCAAATGTGCACAGCATTTTAAAGTGGTTCAGTTAAGGGAAGAGAACTTTTGCTGTCTGTTTGGGCAGTTCTGTGTATCCTTTTTTTTGTCATGTGGCACACAAACTTTTTATTTAGAGATGTTGGCCGTCTTCCTGGTAAACAACGGCCATTGTTTTTGGTATTGTGCCACTTCACAGCTCCTGTCCCCTCAGCGGCGTGGAGAAAAGGTCACTCTATTATTGAACGACAACCATTTCCCAGTAACTAGACAAACACGATTGCCCAAGGCACACATCTATTCTCAAATTCAGTCCATATTGTAACAAATATTAACAACCGAGCAGACTGTTATTTTTCCTCTCTCTGATGACTTTGCTGGGAAGCATGAATCCGCTGTAGGGAGCTGCTTAATATTTGCAGACACAGAAACCATTGTGAATACTAATGACGCTTGGATTCTCCGTTCAAGGGTGCTAACTTGCAAGGGGTGAAGATGCTTTGTTCCAACGCTGAGGGGGCGTCTCTCAAAGGATGCAACTTTGAGGATCCATCTGGACTGAAGGCCAACCTGGAGGGTAAAACATCACTGTGTTTAATTAAGAAGGACAAGGCCCCACAGTTATAACCCTGTTTTAAATCAAATGTTATCGTAATTAGGTGCTAATCTGAAAGGAGTTGACATGGAAGGAAGCCAAATGACTGGCATCAACCTGCGTGTGGCCACTCTCAAAAACGCAAAGCTGAAGAACTGTAACCTGCGGGGTGCCACTTTAGCAGGGACTGATCTAGAGGTAAGTTAAGGCTGTCAGAGGGTATTATGCTTTGCAAACCCTTATTAAACCACTCTAACTGACTCCGAAGACATTCTTATTTACGGGAATTTCCCGGGGAGCAGCAGCAGGGGACATAAAGGATAAAACAACGTAGATCTGAACAAATTAGATTATAGATTTCTAGATATCTTTGTGCCGTGACCCTGATCTTTCCCCAACACAACTCTGCCAAATATTTGAGATAAAGGTACTCAAGGTTGAACCCAGCAGGCCCAGGGACAACAGAAAATATGTGGCTTTATTAACTTTGGTGCAGTACATTACTGTGCACTGCTCTTGTTGAATAAGTAACCAATTAATATAATGGATAACATGAATTTGATCTTTATACCCTTATTGGAATGTAATGACTTTTCTGTCTTTAAGAGGTTGGTTTCAGGACTGAATAGAAGAGCTGCAGTCAATTCTGCAGATGTGGAAATGACATGAGTTTATTCTGTTGCTATTTTTTGTTGCGTAACTGACTATTCAAACTTGGCTTGTGTGGATTTTCCATCCTTCATCATGAGTAAATAGCAGGACTTGGCCCTCTCTGTACAGGGGGTAGGGGATAATAAACAACTATTAAACTCCACATGTGACAGATATTCTTACCAGATAAACAAACTGAGCTTTAAACTGCTTGTTCCGAACTGTCAAGCAACTCCTTGTGACAAAACTCAGGCACAGAAAACACTTAAACTATTCTGAACCAGAAATATCTAGAAGTTTCCAACAGAGGATTTCAGGATAGACTTAATCAGCCTAACTGCTTCTTTATTCTAATTCATGCTCATACTGAATTTTCATTTCTTCCTTTCACTTGGATAAAGTGACTTTTTAATCATAAACAAAGAGCGTCAGCACAAGGCTTTGGCATTCAAAAAGAAAGAAAAACTCAAGAACTCAAGATACTTTTGCCACGGTGCCTTGGCAGGAAACTTTTCCTGTGAATATGGAAATACATTTCAAACCTTTTTCTATGCAGCATCCACAACAGATTATGCAAAAGTTTGAACTTTAAGGCATACGTGGTTTGAAAGACATTATGCACTAAGTGCTCGATTATTGACTCGGGCCCTATGGAAAGCCACATTTTAGGTGGTAGTTTCCCAGTGGCATGAGGATGATTCATCAGAAAGCTTGTGGAATTTGCAATGGAAAATACCGGCAGCCTTTCAGCAGGGCTTTTCTGAGTTCTGCTGCAGCTTTTAAAGCAGGGTGGCTCTGTGCATAGGAGAGTGCATTGCCCTCGCTCGCTAAACTCATTTAATCCTGGCCTGTTGTTTTGCCCCCACTTGCTTTTATGCAGAACTGTGACCTGTCCGGCTGTGACCTGCAAGAAGCCAACCTGAGGGGGTCCAACGTGAAAGGAGCCATTTTTGAAGAGATGCTGACCCCTCTCCACATGTCTCAGAGCGTCAGATAACTCCAGCAGACTCGCACGAGTCCAGTGTGGGCCGAGGCTGGCTTCTCTAATGCTTGGTTCCTCTCCTCTCCAGTCAGCCTGCCCCACTTCCCCCATACTATCAATCTCTCTGTACCTGTTCGCAATGCAGGTCCTTGTATGCACATCTCCCTGGCATTCCACCTATATTATGTTAGCTTTAAATATCTTGCACTAGAGTTTATCCAGGGTTCTCCATGTGTGTAGGATGTTCTAAGATGTTCAATTGCGTGTGCATTTGTCACCAAAACAAAGTTCCTGGTGTATGTAAAGACGTGTCTGGATGCAATCCAATAGCTATGTTCATGTAATGTTTTACATAATTTATATTTACTTCATATTACTTGACATATTACTGGGAATCAAAGATTATTCGATCGTGCGCGCCTGCAGTGAAGTTCGGTGTAAATGGGCTTCACTCAGTGCTGCCGTAGCAGAAGTGGAAGGGGGTTCAGTTTCCAATAACTGCAACTGGACATTCTTCTCAAACGATGTAATTTATTTTTGCTGGATACAATATGTTGAAAGGAAGCGATGCAAGCCAAAGCCATACAATAGCACATTCTGAATGGCTAAATGTGCTGTTAGTGCACCACAAAAACTATGCTACAGGACTAGTTTTCAACACCACTTGGGTATGCAATACATCATTTACAGCTGTGACTTTCCTCCTTTCCTACTTTTGAATATAGCTTACTTTAAAAGCTTTCCCTCGTTTTTGCGCTATGTGAATCTACCTCTTTTTTTACCCTGTGTATGACAGATATATAATTGCATGCGTCTCACTGTGGCTTTGCTTCTCGTCGAGGACTTGTATGTACTTCATTACGCCTCATACCCAAATATGACAGAATAATCCAACGTTTTGTGCTTTAACAAGAGGCAGTGTTAATGTGTTAGATGTGATGTTCATGTTCCACCCGGGCGGCAGAAGTGTGACATGTCATCACACTTTGAACTCCTGCTTTGCACAGATATGTTGAACCTGTAACACGTTGCACCTTGTCACCAAAAGGAAAACAAAACAAAAAAAAAGTACGGTGCTTGTAATCTTAAACCAGTGCTTCCAAAAACACCCAGAGGTCATTAGAGTAGTCAGATGTTGTAACTGTTTGTCGAGGAACAATCTCATTCCAGTCTCATTTTGCATGTTTGAAGAGCTGTACTCGTCTTTTGACCGGTGACGTTTCTCTCGCTGTAACTCCTGAGCTTTTTTCAGATGCAATATTATTCACTCAGTTCAATAGTAGGTACCCAGCCTGTGAGAATGAACGATGAAGGCAATCATATAGAGATTTTCTCCTTGAGCGTGAAAGTCGATGTAAGAGCTACGGTTATTTATTTTGATACATCTTAATGAATTCAGTATGGGGCAAAGGATGGTTATTTGAAGACGGGGAGTAGCGTAGGCCTCCCTGTCTATAATTATTGCACTCGACCACGGAAATATGTTTCCATGAATGACTGTTATAAATAAAATAAAGTGCTATGAAGATGATTGAAGTCCTTGTCGTCTGTTGCCAGATTGGTGTGTATGTGCCAATAAATAAGCATCTATTGTCGCTCTACATACATTTATGACTCTGAAAGTGCTTTATGAGAAAATAAGAAACAAACAGCCGATTCTGTGACTGTACACAAAGTTTGCCACGTCTCAATTGATGGGAGGGGAAGGGGGGACTCACACTGAGTGTAATCTTTTAAGAGACTCTGCAGGTTGCCAGTAAATAAGGCTTAATCCCATTTTGTGACCCCCAAGCAGTGAAGTGCTGGGATAAAAGGAAATACAGCAAAGGTCTATATAAGCCTTGGGAAATCGCGCGCTGTGGCAGGACTACTGACAAACGACCCAGGCTGCCTTCACTGCTGCAGAAAAGGTAAAAGAAAATTCAGTTATGGGTCAAATAAAAAAATCATGTGGGTAAAGTCTAATTTGTAGGACGAGAGAAGATCGACGGCATGATGTGAAAGTGTTTGTTTTTCCAGGATGGAGAGGAAGACCTTGGTGCTGTGGCTGCTGCTGCTGGGGACGTTGGTGCCACAGGGCTGCTGTCAACACTGGTCGTACGGCCTGAGCCCAGGAGGGAAGAGGGAGCTGGACAGCCTGTCAGACACACTGGGCAATGTAAGCATTAATCAGTCACACACACACCCACAGCTCTTTGTGCTTTACCTCAGCGTGGCACACTTCTCTTGTAACTTCTTGTCCTGCAGATGGTTGAGGGGTTTCCTCAAATGGACAAACCCTGCAGTGTTCTGGGCTGTCCTGAAGAGTCACCTTTTGCCAAGCATTACAGATTGAGGGGATTATTTGTAAGTTTTGCTCCTTTGTGCATTGTGTAACTCTGTGTTTGTGTGTATTTGTGAATATTTCTGCCTCGTGATCAGATTGTCAGAGCATTATCACATGAGTCATTGCTTCCAACAGTTGACATTTTTTAAAATTATCTTTTAGGGCAGCGTCATCGACAGGGGAAATGAACACCAAATGTATAACAAATGATGACTGAATTCTACAATAAAGTATTACAGTAGCATCATCGTTGTTTTGCTCATTGCCTCGGATGATTTGGGTCCAAATGATCAACATTAGTTAGAAGTCACAATTAAGGTCTTTTTCTTTCATTTTGCTTTCTTTCTGACTTGCTCATGTTGCTGTGCGGTGTTTCATCTCACAGGCCTAAGGCATCACCCAATACACTTTATTAACATGAATAAACAGGCTTGCCTCGCCTCCCAGTTTCAGATGCTGATCAGTGATCAGTGTCTCTGAGCCACCAGAGGGCGCTTCAAAACAGTATGAGCCTGGCTCCTTGATCTAGCACTATTAAAGTTTTCTGTAGCATCTCAGTGCCTAATTCGTTCATAAAATAATATCACATTTTGTAAAATCTGTACAAACTGTCAGTATGATTTATATACAGCATTCTCCATACAAGGGTTGAGTCTGATCTTGCCAATAGAGTAACTGATTATAATTTACTGTACTTTATTGTATTTGTTCATGATGAAGACGTGTGTCTGAAGACACTTATCATGTTATCACAGCTCATTTCTTGCCTGACTTGCTCCAGCTACACTCCACAATCACAGTCAGATTATAAAAGTGCGTGTTAATGGTCGGTTGAGCAACGTGAAAATTATTTGATTAAGCAGCACATGTGCATGTTTGCCAATAGTGTATGGAGCTTAAACAAATTGAAGAACACATTGGATTTCATTCATCATGGAGATTTGACAGTGATACAACACCCCGTAATATCCTGCTCACCACTGAATAGGCTGGACGTTTTCTTATCTCCAATGGAAAGTGTGTTTTTCAAAGTATTTCGCTCTGTCTGTCACTCTGTTGTTACTCAGCAAACACACATGCAGATAATCACTTCCTTGTCCTTCATCTTGTTGATCAATTTGCTAGCACTTTCATTGAACATACCCTGCGCGCCATATGGATGAAGTATTGTCTTCTATTTAAACTGATTTGATAAGGAATAAATATATGATAGGCAATTGCACTGCAGAACATAAAATATTTACTCAGGATCAGTTGTTGGGAACACTAACTCTGCCATCCAGTGCCCATCTCCCCTCCATTTTGAAATCAAAGACATCATAGTGGAAATGCATTGTTTGAAGCAAAGAACACTAATTATTATTTTTTTTTTAAGTGTAAACTTCAAATAGGACTGTCTCCAGATTTTCACTACACACTTATCAAAGAATTCACGATAGCAATATCATCGTGATATCTATAGAAAATTAAATAAATAAATGAAGTAGAATGCTGTCAATCAAATTCATCTTTAATTTTGTTTATTGTGCCTTTTGTCTCTTTGTTTTTAGCCATGCCTTGTAACCTCGCTGGCTCTGCACCTGTCCATGTAATAGACTGAGTAACTGATTGGCTGATTCCACCTTGTTGGAAAAGGATGCAGTATGCCATTTCTGACCACAAGATGATGTCATCATCACACAAACCACACACGCATGGCACAGTTTATATGCTCTAGTCACTGCTGTCAGCCACAAGTAGAAAACTGAAAGTATAAAGAGTGAAGTGTTTTCTGAAGGAAACGGTAGATTTTATGGGCCTGTCACACGGCTCTCGTTGGATTACTTGAATGACTTTGTCTCTGAGCTTCAGTTTGAAAATGCGGTGAAACGGCTCGGCTACACGGACCAGCTTGGCTATTTTCAACTAGTGGATTAAATCTGGTACTGATCAACACCAGTGAACCACTGGTGCTGTGTTAAGGTTGTTTGAACATGCAAATTGTCATATATTGCACATAGTCTAGTACCTTGTCACCTAGTCTTGTTGGTAAATGAATTACATTCAAACTGAGTGTAGGAAGGTGGAGAGTCTGTAACCATAACTGTGCAAAAGCATATCAAAAGAAGAATTATACTCAATGGATATTGAAAAGGCACGAACACCATATTATCATGTGCATATTAACAACATGATATCAGTATTTCATTTTTTAAATGTCATTGTTATCGTCAATATCTATATATCGCTACATCCCTAACTTCAAATTACGTCCAACTCTGGTGATTGAAGGATACATTTGGAAAAGAGAAGTGGGGCACAAGATGATGTCAGACACCAAGAAAATACCTGTCGGAGACAAAGACCATGCTGAGCCTGTACGCCGCTAAAAGCTTGGAGGTCCAGCAGGTTACTTCTAATTGGTCTCAGTGAGACTGGTCTTAAAGCAGATTGGACTAATAAAAGTGAACATCAGGGGAAAAGCCTCGGTGTTGCCGCTGAGTGGAGGAACAACAACAGCACCACATGCAGCGACGACGCGGAGAACAAGCTGGCCTCTCACAGAAATATTGTGAGTTAAACACTTGCAAACCGAGGTTCTTGAACTTGAGGGTGACTCGTGAGCCATTTTCATGATTTATGACCTGTGGGTGGAATCTGAAAATAGGCTACTTTCGATCATGCACCCAGCTGAGGGATGTTCTCTTCAACAGGTCGTGATTGATCTAATTGATCCACCCAGAAAACAACTAATTGCGGCAGCTTTATCGGGCTCCACAAACAGCACTTTGGCTTCAACTAGGTCCTCTGTCAGTGTTTAATAAAGTGCCTTTAATATGTTGGTGCTCCTCAGCTTGAAGGAAGCCCGTTGAAACCCCTGAGGAAGCTGTAACCAGGCAACTACAGCAGCAGGCTGTGGTCCGCCTCTTTCTTCTGATCAAAGAAAATGGAAGGTCAGACGCAGGGGCCACATCCTAAATTGTAAGGCCAAGATTATTAAGATGAAAGAATTTCTAGTATCACTATTGTTTTAAAAAAAAAGTCTATTTCTAATCCATCTATCTATCTATCTGTCTATCTGTCTGTCTGTCAGTCTTAATTAATTATATTAGGTTTATTTGACATCTCATCTCCTGTGAAGATGTCATGGCCAGATTTCCTCCTGTGACCAAAAATCAATGAGAGCATGTAAATGAAAGCACATGCACGCTATGACAAATCCAATCCTGAGGGAAAACTGGCCGACACCAATCAGGGGGCTGCTATTCCCGCCTGTCAAGTCTGCTTGTGTTATGCAAGACAAATATGTGTGTGTTTGTGTGGGTGTGTGTGTGGCCATTATTAATACTACAAGAGACACCACGGAAAATTAGACCCAGCAATATCTCAGCTATAGGATGACTATTACTCGATTTATTTCAAAAGCAGAGGCACAGACAATTCTTAGGTTTCATTTTGGAGTGATTACATGTGTATAAAAACCCAAGAGTGGCTGATGAAAGATCCAAAAAGAGAGCATTCATGCTATTAAAATGTCAAAGTAAATAAAAAAGTAAAACCAGGAAATGTTCCCAGAGGGAAATCCGTCAGAGCTCTGGTGTATCAGGAAGTGTCTGATTCGAAGTAAAGCCATTAGGGCAATACAGTGGGAAAATGCCGGAAGAAGGAAATAATGAATGTGCTGATATATGTGTTTGACCCGTAGGTGAGCTACGTGCATGTCTCAGTGCAGTCTTACAGATGCTCATATGTATAATACCATGATTAGAATTCCAGAGGCAGCAGACCGACTCCCTGTGACCTTTTCATCTGCCAAAACAAAAAAGATTAGTTCCCTCGCACACAGGAGCAAAGATACACAAGGCCAGCGACTTGGTGTGACGTCATTTGTCACAAGATGTGAAACTGAATTTTTATTTTCTTTGACATAAAATCTTTACTTAAGGAATTCATTTCAGGGTGACTGTTTGTCCTACACTGTGTATTTAAAAAATAATACTATTTTTTAAATTTTTTGCAATTAACATTCCTTAATTTAATTAGTGTTGATATCTACAATATCAGTTCTGGATATGTGGTGACTGACATTCATATGTGGCATTTAAAAATTAAATCTGAATAATCAAATCATGAGAGAGTGGGCGTGCAGAAAGATTCAGACAGAAGGAACGTGATTTTCTTCTACAAAGAAACTGAAAGCATTCAGAAGGTATTATTCTTCTTATTCTTGTATTATTATTAATGAGGAAACAATGCAAAGAGTTGTGCTCTTCCATCTTCCGTAAAGACACCATGCAGCCGGGGTCCAGGCAACATCACTGAACATAATTTAAAAGTCTCAAAATAGCCTCATCAAATTAAATCCCCGCACATGTTGTGTATTCATGTTGCGCCTGTGATTGCTGAGATATTGCTAACATGAGCAGTTCTCCCTCTCTCTCTAAATTAAAACACAGGGAGCCAAGATGCTAATCTTTCTGGGACTGCTCCGCTTACTGATTCTGGCTTCACTGAGTGTTTGTGTCCAACTGAGCTTTACTTCATAGCATAAGAAATGTGGCTGTAGCTCTTAAAAAGTGACTTGGGTGGTGGCGTCAGCGTCCATAAAATGGATGTCTCCCGCTCGTTGTCAACGGAGCTGCTCCAGAAAGTGTTGCTGGCGTGCATCACCACCACTTGAGTCTTGGCTGTCTTGTTTCTAACAGTGGGAGTGACTTGTTCATATAAGCAGATGTTCAGTAAATCATCAAAAAAGCCGGACGGAAACACCTGTGAACTCTTTTAAGGGCAAAAGTTCGTTCAGCCTGTTCTTTGTTGATGCAGCTTTTATCTTGTTTTCATCGTGCTGCAAAAAGCCTGGGAACGAATACTTGATCTTAATTCTTAAAAAAAATTAACACCACTACTTTATTCAAGCGTATTTAGGAGAGAGAGAAAGAGAAAGAGAGAGGAAATATCGGAGAAAGTAAAGAATTGACACTCACACTGTCTACAAAGGCCGCATTAGGCCAGCTAGGACCTCGGAGAACTCTGTTCTGAGCTCCTCTGTCCTTGGAAAACATTGTGGCAGAGTGTGTGAGCTGTGGCCAGAGGGAAAATTCAATGGTGTGTTTCCAGGCTAGGTACATAGTAAAACAATTTGGTGTTGTAAAAAACATCATGGACTTTAATTCATGAGGTCATCATCAAACTTAACAACCGCTGGCCATTTCTGATAAAGATCTTACCTTCCCTGCCCTCTCCAGCCTTTAGTTGACACACCTCTTATTTGAGACAGTCTGCAGCTCTGGTGGAAGACCCACTCAAGATGCACACAGATAAAAGTGACTGCTGCACTCCCTCGGCATGAATATTTAGCGGCAACCACTTCATGTTGTCTTCCCGTTGATCTTTCCCTCCAAATTTCAGTCTCTTTTCCATACTGTTTAACATCCAAGGCACCAGGCGCAACGCTGATTTATCCTGCCACTACAAGCACAACTATAATGTGATGTGATCTCAGACATTCCCCCTGAATAATGCACACAGAGTCGGTGCACTGAATATGACCTCAGAGGGAAATGAGAATTTTGAAATATTGGGTGTTTAAATGTCACGTTGAGGTTCCTTCAACAGGATACTACGTACAACATTGGTATAAATAGACTAGCAAGTGTTGACCGGCTCATTTTTAAACACATCGGGGCTATGAACTCTGGGGAATGTGCATTTACCAGAGATGAATAAAAGGTGAGAGCCCATATTATTGCCTGTAGTGGGAACAGTGGGTAACACAAACTCACCAGTATCAATATACGACAGACACTTCATCATTAAAGATAATAGTAAATGTTTTAATTCAATACCACAAAGAGAAATTACTAACAACAAGTTTCCTAGGAGAGATACCTGCAATGCTACAGAGTGCTGTTTATTGCCAATCACACCATGAACTATAACTGTGGCACATCTTTTACAAGGCATACATACACTTACAGAGGCTATATACAGTGGAAGAACCCCGCACTGACATAGTCCTTTACTGCCTCTTATATTTTGTTTTATGGCACTTGATATATGGTTGTTGCATGGCACATTTTATTACAAAAACAACCCTGCACACAGCGATATATTGGAGCACAGACCTTGGTGAACAGCATGAAATGTGTATCGTTCTCAGCCTTAGTCGTTATCAAGGTTCTCTGGGAAAAAAAAGACCACTTAACCCTTTATAATGATTTTAGAGAATAAAAAAAATGCATTAACATGATGCAAGTAAAACATTTGACAAATGTTCATTAAATGCCTGGAGCCACGCTTAATGCTCTATAATGTTCTCTCCATTAGATGTGGTAGTAAAGTACTGCATATGGATAATCATTAACACATTACGGTTCACAATCTCTTTACAACTGCTTCATTTTCATCAATACTATAAACATAAAACAATGAAATGTACAGGCCGAGAGATGCGTTTGCAGCGCCTCCCTCTGTCCTTTCAATACTATGGTTCCATTGCCGCTCTCAGTACATTACAACAGTTAAATAGCTGGGGGAAAAAATGTAACAGCCAACACTCACACAAACCTGACTTCTGGCTGAATCCCTATGCTATGAGGGGCAAAATCAAAGCAGTAGATGTATGTTTTGAATAACTGGCTTAGATGCTATGTCATCAATCACACATAACCACAGCACACGGGGAATGCACTGTACAGACCATAATTGTAAAAGTGCTCATGTGAAAGTGTCTTCAATTGCCCTACAATACATCAACTTGTCCAACCTTTGCACCATCATTTGGTTATCTACTTCGTCCTACAGGTGAACTCATACCAAATAGAGGGCATTGTGCCATGCCTGTTAAGTGTTTTCAGTCCGTTCCCTGTGCATAACCATTACTAGGTTTTTAACTTTGGAAATGTCAACCTTGCTTTTGCACACAACGAAGCAAGGAAAGCTCCAATGGATGATCAAAACAATAAGGGTTGAAGAGGCCCGGTAATTTCGTTGTCTCTTACTGAGAAGTTTAAGTGTTGAGGGTGATGGAGCCTTTGCTCAGGACTGACCCCTTGGTGACCTCCGTGCTGACAATAGAGAGCGGGAAGCTCTCGTACCTCTCCGCCGTGCCCCAGCAGCGGCAGCGCAGCAGAGTGGACTTGAGGTGCTTCTGGAAGTTGCTGTTGAGGAAGCCGTAAATGATGGGGTTGACGCAGGCGGAGAACATGGCCGTGAGGTGGCAGGCCGAGAAGATGATGTCGTGCTCGCAGGACGGGATGGCCTCGTGGTTCCAGTCGAATACCGCGTTGAAGACGTTGAGGGGGAGCCAGCAGAGGGCGAACAGCACCACGATGGAGGCTAGCATGGTGTTGATCCTTCTGGAGCCCTTGTTCTTACTCTGATTGGAATCCCGGGCGCGTTCTACGATGTCCTTCCGCCTCCGGAGGCGCAGGAAGATACGCAGGTAACAGACCATGATGAGGATGAGCGGGAGGACGTACTGTAGGATCAGCATGGTGGTGGTGTACGCCAGCCGGTTGGTGTTTGACGGCCATTGCTCCATACAAACAATGTGGTCATCCAGCTGGAGGGGGAGACTGAGGTTCTGGAGGGACAGGTTGGTGAGGACGCTGAACGTGAAGAAAGGCAGGGAGACTAAGCAGGCCAGCACCCAGGTGGCGACCACAGCCAGGTAGGACTGGCTCACCACAGGCTTCCATCCGGTGGGGTGGATGATGAGCTGGTAGCGCTCCATGGCGATGAGGACGAGGGAGAAAATGGAGACGGTGACGGATATGCACTGGACGTAGGGGGTGAGCTTGCAGAGGGCCTCTCCCAGGATCCAGCGGTCCATCAGGGTGTAGATAACAGTGACAGGGAGGCATATGATGCACATGAGGATGTCAGAGCAGGACAGGTTGGCGATGAAGATGTTGGTGACGTTGTGCATCTCCTTCTGCCGCGTGATGACAAACACGAGGCAACAGTTACCAACCAGACCCACTCCCATCACCGCGCTGTACGCGATGATCAGGAAGGTGGTGCCGCTCACCGAGGGTGGACACATGTCGGGTAAATCCCACGGTATCTCTTTCCACGAGGCCTGGTTGTGATTACTCTTGTGATGCAGCTCCATAATTTTTTTTTCTTCTGGACTTATTTCATAGGCTGGGGTCTAAATGTACTGTTTTGTTGAGTCACACCTGCTGTAATTATTTCATGAATAATATTTGCATTTTTCACAGGTTCCCATCATCCTTTAATTTTGCCCGTCTTTAATGCCGTCTTCATTTGCTGCCTGAAGACAAGAAAAAACGGGTAAGCTTATATGATTTCCATGTCCTGAAATGCTATTTTTTTAAGTTATACATTCTGGGGAAAATTAAGAGCTTGATTTTTCACTCAAATTAAAATGCAGGCCTTAAGAAAACTGCAGAAGGAAAATCTGCCCTCACACGCTGAGAAAACTCATTTCTTCATTAGTCCCTTACTTCTGTTAAATGAGAATATGCAGCACAAATTGATAAGATGGCTACTGTTCACTTGCTGCAGGATAAGTTTCAAATTCTCAGTGCTCTTGGCTGTAATTCCAGAAGTATCTGTTTGGTACTGAGATGTGTTCAGTGGTACAATTACAGCTGTGTTAACACTGACAATGGATTGAATATTACAAAACAGAAAATAATGAAGGGAATAATTAATGTTGGCATGCAAATATCATGAGGCTCTGGGAAAAAAAAAAAAAAAAAAAGATTTTCTATCTTCCTGAATATTGGCTATAAGAATAAATGATGCACTGATGGCCTATCATCATGAAAACAGCACAGATCCAGACTTTATGCCATCATTATAATGGTAAGATGATTCAAATTTCCATCACAATAACGGTGTTAATGACTGCTCCTTCAGAGACAATCATCCCCCCACACTGTTTTCTCCCCTTTTGACAGCAGGAATTTATTCTGTTTTTGTCCATAAAGACAGACACCTCTCATTGTCACTGAGCATTCACAATGCCGTTCAGATTCCCAAGCACATGTGGCCCTACAACCTCCAACTAACTAATGTAGTGGAAAACAGAAATACAATTTCATTACACCAACACCACGAACATCAGGATAGTGTGTGTGTGTGTGTGTGTGTGCGTGCCTGTGCTTGTGTGTGTGTGAGCAGTGAAACAATACTGATTAACCATTGCACCTCAGGCTACATGCAACACAAATTAGGTTTTCTGTCATATAGCTATGCAAACAGAACGGGGTCTGAAGGATAGAAAAGATTGATCATTTTCAAATGAACATGAATATTGATAAGCAATGGTATTACGTGCTCATTGCGGCCTCTCTTATTGTAGTTATGTCCTGATATAATATTTTGTTTCATCTGTGGTGATTATAAACACAGACAGAGTATTAAAGGGCAACAAAATTAATTTTAGTTAATTTTATTTTATTTTTTTTTAACCTGTAGCTAAACAAGGCAGTATAAATTCCTCTGTGGTACCCTGTCTGGCCAGACTCTGCATCCCATAATGTTCTACATAGACTTCTTCAGAATGCAACTATTCTTGGATGTCAACCAGATCAAAACTGGCTCAATTTTTGGCTATGTGGCCTGCATGTCATAGCCATCCAGCAGTCTTGATGCTGATTATTTGTGGCGGAGCTCTGGCTACTTGAAGATTGCCTTGTGTTGTGAGGATGTCTTATCTGGCCATATGCTGGAAAAGGGCAGCTCAAATTTTAGCTAGGACAGCACTATCAAAATGTGACAAGCGATTACAGCCTTAATCGGCCATTCTTAAAGCATACTAATTGGATATTATGCAACATGCAAAAACACGTGCATCATAAAACAGACTAGGGGAGAAAAACAAAGTAAAGTCACTGAAAAGAAATATCACAGATAAAGAAAAGGAAGCTTAATGAGGCTATATGCCTTTATATGGCAAATGCAGAAGTTTTTTGGGGGGGAGCGCTTGGGGCAGCCTCGTTTTACATTTATCCTTAACATAACCCCCAATCCAATTCCTTCACAAAAGCACTTGAGACGAAAAGATCCACAAGTCCGCATCGCTCATGCAAAATGACTTGATTATGACAAGCCCGCGCCGGCTGAGGAAAAACACCTCACCCTACAACGACAGGATGCAAAGTGTGAAAGTGGCAAATGAATCCTACCCTCGATCACTGCTGTTCTGCTGTTGTCCTTCGACTGTCTGGCCGATCTCGGCTCCGCTGAGCCGCTTGCTGCTTTGCAACGAGCCGGACTTTCTGCTCCGGACAGGTAGGAGTCCAGAGCCCGGCGGGAGGAGACGCTCCTTCTTCTGTGCTCCCTCCCTGTGGCGACCAAACTAGTCTGAGTGCTTGCTGGTCTCCTGTCAGGCACAAAACCATCACCTGACGCATTTCCATGATAAAAACCGCTGAACGTCCACTGAGCAACACTACATAGGTTTAATGCACTTTTATCATTTAATAGCCATTTATTAGCCAGGCCGGTGCCAAGCCATAGAAATAAATATAAGGATACTATACAAACATTAAGTCCCTAAGGGAATATTATAATGACAGCAAAGGAGATTTAAAATGCCATTAGGAGCGATAAGCTCTCCGTGGAGTACCACAGACACACTTTAACACCCTAGAAAAGCTAATATAGTAATTTTTCATCAGAGATGAATTACAGCAGAGCACAATATAGCATAATGACACTTTCAGGTAAGCTCCCACACATAAAAAAGAGTTACAGGCTGAGGACGAAACGCCATAGTCTAAATGTTAGGCTGTCAAATTTTGTCATTTTCTATTTACTTACAGAAAATTTGTCTCTCCTTGAACTTCGAGCAGTGGTTTGGTTCAGGTCAGACACAACAGGAGTTTTTGAGCAGTGAGGCGGTAGGAGGTGTCCTGTCAGGATCACTGATATGAGCCGAGCTATCTCTTAAAGCGACCTTATGTCTCAGACTCAGGCGGGGATGTGATTGGAAACGTGTTACATAATAGGCTGCACTTCTTGATGGCACGCACGCACGCAGACGCGCGCACGCGGACGCAGCCACGCACGTGCATAAGCACGCACGGACACACACACACACACACACACACACACACACACACACAGACAGGCCTATGGGGAAAACGAGTTATTTGAACTAAATTAGTGATGTACACATGGCCTGTTTGATCCACCTGAAACCCAGTGAAGTATTAGTGACGGACAATACAAGATTCATTTTTCCTATCACTGTAATATTTCCATAATATCCCTATACGGACTTACAGTGTATCTGTGCAGCGGTAAGTTTATAGTGGCTATTTGTTAATGTGTTTTTAAAAATCCCTTATCACTTTATAGCCATAGATGATGCAAGTGTTACTGTCATAGGTCTATATTATTATACTTTACTATTTCCTTATTGGATTTCATTCAAAAATAGCTGCTCTCACGGCTAACTATTTTATCAAGAGTACACAGTGCACATTGTGGATACCATACGCTGGGGAGGATAAACTCAGAAGCACTGGTCTGCAAAGAGAAATTCAAACAGATTTTTTTGTGTGGCTTTTGCTTCCTGTGCGAAGCTGTGGGTGAAACTGAGAAGTTCAACCTTCTTGAAAATCATGTGTTTGCTGTGGAAAAAATCCAGAGGAATAAAAAAAGAATGAAAAAAAAAACATAATCATATTCATATTTTTTGTTTAATTTTATTTCCAACATATTTGTCACCCCAACACACTCAGACGTAAAGGTAATTTTTCTGCTGCCAGAATGTCATGATTAATATTCATAAATAGTAATGGATATTGATGGATAGACATGCATGTGCATATTCTAGAGAGGCTATGATGAAGTGTGTGCTGTAGGAAGATCAGTAACATGAAAACGTGAAAAAACTGTGAAAACGTCACAGATTATCAGTCTATATTCTGCAGTTCACACCAGATTGACAGGACAGGTACTGCATTGCTGGAATATACGCATCCTCTTGCATAACGTGCCTCATCCAACTGAAACATCATCGAAAGCAAACCCATGTCCAGATCCTTCAGACGCAAACAACTTCAACTATTTTAGAACTGTTTTCGCACCTCTCTAGCTTGAGCAACAGATTGTTCACTGCTTCTTCACACTGTCCCCACACACTTCTGTTTTAAGTGGAGGCTCTGCGAGGGAACAATAATAGCTGTTTGTCTGAAAGGTGGAACGGTGAAATGACTTGCCACCGACAACAATAGCACTGTGGGTGTTTACTTGACACATAGACATGGGTGTCAACTCACTCAAGTCAATTAATCTATGCACACATTTTTTCAGGGGGAAAAAATGGGAACACTGAGAATGGCTGTGTGACTGTGCTGCAGACCTGGATTTTTTTTTTTCCCCCTAACGAGCAACTCATTCAATATCTGGAGACACGGCATGACTGCTGTACCTCTCCCCGGTGCAATCTCCACTATACGGGCACTCGCCGTCATTTTGATTCCTCTGCACTCTTGAAGGTTAGAGGACAACACTTCTGTGAATAAGTCTTAAATGTCTAGACATTGGAGCAGCATGGTGACATGTAGTAGTTGTTGTTGTTTTTTTTTGACACCACGCTACACCAGTTTAATATGATTCATGAGCTGCAAGGTGGCAGAGTGTGGCCAGAGAGGCTTATGCAATATGTAGAGGAAAAAATATCTCTGATGCAAAGGGAACACTGTTTCTAAATGTAAAATCGAGAGCCCTCGTACCTGAAAACACAGAAAAATGAGATGCAGCGACCGTAGCAGATGTTGTTTTATCTTAGCAGATAAGTCGGAACAAGAACAGATTAAGTGTACCAAA
This sequence comes from Holocentrus rufus, assembly GCA_900302615.1. Taxonomy (NCBI): domain Eukaryota; kingdom Metazoa; phylum Chordata; class Actinopteri; order Holocentriformes; family Holocentridae; genus Holocentrus; species Holocentrus rufus. The sequence continues at coordinate 23,894 of OMLF01030175.1, forward strand.
CAGTTTGGAAGCATTATCTTTCCCTGTCACATGAAATATTTGATGGGGCTTTGATGATTTGGTGTATTTGGTCAACTGTATCAATTGTTTAGTCTCCCATCTTATGTCTATTTAGTCAGCACATGCTCCAACTTGATTCAAATATATGGCCATATTTGGGTTTGAAATGAGGCTCGTATTACATAAGACAATCGTTGTACAAGTGGTTCTTGTGGGAAAATTGTTAATAGTTTTATGTGTCACTGGCAGTATAAATCAATAAAGTACTCTGCCCCATAAACAGTATATTGTTCCCCAGCTGGATCTCAAGGTATCCATATTTCACACTTTGGTGAGGGACTGCTGCTCTATATTGTAAGTACACAGCCTGCTTTTGTCTGATTTATTTGTCTTGAGGACAACTCCCATCTAAAGAGGCCTTTAATATCCTCTGCTGCTCAGTGGTGCGTCAAAAAAGATTGTCTGATAAATGTCGGGCTAAAATAACACCGACAAGCCAAAACAAGAAAGGGAGCGATGGCTGGTCACCCAGATACTGTATAGCTGCGCACTTTGTTGGCTTCTGATAAGATGCAACCTAAACAAACACAATCCAGATATTGCAAAACACAGGGCATTTTGCCCTGGTGTTGTATGCACAATATACACATATCAATAACATGTGCAATCATGTCCCATCAAACACGCTCAAAAATCAAGTGGACAGATACAGGTAAGCCATATAAACTGTGCACCAAGATAAAAATGTTGCTTTGACAAGGGTTATGTATGTTGTAAAAAGACTCAAAGGAAGGGCAAAGGAAAAGCAACTTAGGACTGAAATGTGACTGTTTGTGTTTGTTAATTTATATCACGATTGTTTACAATGTATCATAGCAAATCCCAGAGTTTTAGATGTCACAGAAAATAAGAAAAGAGATTGCATTCTTTGACCATTTGCTCCCCAGAGCACCACATATAACCAGCAAAAAGCGAATCCTGGAATGTGACAGCCGGAATGAGATCAAGGCATTACACACTTGGCACCCCCAAAAAACAAAATCAGAAATATAGAGTTTAATCCATCTTCTCAACTTTTCTAGACTTTGCGACAATAAGCTTAAATTTTGAAACATAAAAAAGACATATTGACTATTTGCCTCCCAGTCCTCCCTCATCGCGTCCCCGAATCCTTACTTATTGTGTCTGTGGAAATACTCATTTAAGGACGGACAGGCACAATCTTCCCCTGCAATGGCAAAGCCTCTTTCATGAACCTAAGTTGAAGTGATCCTTGACACCATCTCTGCAACACAGTCCTACAAATCCCCCGAGGCTTTAAATAACCCTTGCCAAGAACAAAGGCCACAATGCCCCTGGTACTCAGGGATGACAAACAACCCTCTCAGTTGCACAGATCACATCTGACATTGAGCTCACCCTGATGCTCCTCTGTTTATATGTGACTTTTGGAGCAGTCAAGGGAGGACGGGTGCCCCTCGGTGAGGATGAAATAGAAGCACAATTCATATTCTGTAAAATTTATAAGAGTTGGGCCCAAGAACCCAGAAAATATAAGTTTTACAAGCACAGCCCACACATCAATCACCACCCTGTTCCCACAGAAGGTCACAACTGGACTTGGACTCTCTTAGTTCCATCCATTAAGCCAGAAAAATGATGAGCTGTGTTCAAAGTTTGTGTGGGCGGAAGGAACTTTTAGTTTCATACTGCAACCCAGTCTTGGCACCCCAGACTCAGTTCTTGCCATTAATTCCCAATATTCACTGAACAATCTTACATTGATTTAAACATTTAAAGGATGTCTGCTGTAGTCTGGGCTAAATCTCAGCATTTATAAGTGGAAGTTGAGTAGATGTCTATGTCTGAGATATATGACACAATACAGACTTACTTTGTAAATATGAACTTCTCTGGGGCTTTTTATGTATTACTAACACATGTTATAATTTATTTTTCTTGGTCCTAAACTGGGTTGTAAATAGCCAAAAAGAACCTGGACTATCGGAAAGCTAAAGTGTAGACATTTAAATGACATCTAGTGCTCGGAATACCAAAACCTACTCTTATAGACTTGTTTACGGCCCATAAAGTCAAGTATGAAAAGAAATTTGCCTAAAAATAATTCACTCTCAATTCAATGTCCTTTTTGATGTTTGGAGCAAATATTTGGCGATAAAAAAGAATTAGACATTTACGTGACCATGTGTGTTATGACATTGCAGTGAAGAACCCCCTTCAAGAATGTCATTTTGTTTAATGGTGCTTCAACAAAATGTTTGGAGGAGGCTCCACTGATCTGAGAGGGAAAAAAGAGAAAGGAGAGCGTGAGCGAGAGGGGAGCGGATAGAAACAGACCTGAGATAGGGGTTTATTAAGGCACAACTGCATTAGCAGACCAAAAGGTAAAATCAATCTAGTGCGCAAGAGACCTGCTGACACTTCTCCTTTAATTCATATAAATGTTCTGCATCTCCTTCCTGCTTTCTGAAGCCACATAAGTATTCTCCTCAGCTCCAGCCACAGCTGTTTGTAGCATAGACAATTCTTATTTCTGTCTAAGCTCGTTCTCAATGTTCCATGGTGTCGGCATATGATTCAGAAATTTACACTAACGCTATCACAGTGAATTAGGTGGTGGATGTCACACCCCAAAATAGACCACTTTCCACGTAGGGAGGGGTGACAACTGGATTCAGAGGCAGCGCAACGTTGATGGAAGCAGGAGGGGGAGTTAATATTGATCCCCTGGAGCCCTGGTCAATATGAATCCAGATCCACTGATACAAGGCAGACACATTTAGCCGCCGACTCAGGTTCCCGGCCACAGTTTAGCAATAGCCAACTCGAATCAGGCAAATTCTGTTTGGCCTCATTGGAAGCGCTGGAGAGAAAGATAGTTACCAGGGTTACATGGCCATGTCGATAGAAAAAAAGTGAAATCACAACAAAAAAATGCACCAAAGACAATGCCTTGATAATGATATGTAAATTAATTAATTTGAGACGGAATGAAAGGTATCAGTACAGAGACAGAAACAAGGGGAAAAGTAGCAGACGCTGCAGCTGAGACATGAGGATATCGCTGCAGCCTCTCATATTCCATTATTTACAGGAGAGCAGGCATATATAGTCTATGATGCAGACCAAGCCTCCCCTTTGAGTGTAGCTGTCACAGAGCAGTCCAGACCAGATTCTGTAACCACCAAGTCCCTGGTTGCAGTCTTGTATAATAGCTTCCACTGGGAAAGATCATCTTCCTGCCACACGTGGGCCATGAATGCAAAAAGAATGGTTTGTCCACTTTGCACAGGCCTGTCTTTCTTCACAGGAAGTTATAATGTCCTGCAATTTATATTCTTTAATAAGCACTGAGGGATAAGCAGGTGAGGTGAAAAGAATAGAGTTCCCAACCATGTTCAAAACAACAGGATTTGAAACAGAATAAATAAAACAAGCTGGTTTTCAAACCCTGTTAGGTGTAACTGGAGGTTTTCTTGTTTATTCGATTATTCAGCACCTACTTCAGATAATGCTTTTAGATGATCCTTGCGTCCCGCAGAGCAGCACATTCCACCGGGAGGGTCAGATGTTTGTGTTCCTAAACCCAGTGACATTAGTTTCTTTTCTTTAACTCCCCTGTGAGACATGAAAATGTCCCAGCCTTTTCCAAAGATGACTCTGGCCCAAGCCATTGACCTCTGCCAGAGACACAGTCAACTAACAAAGAGACAAGGGAACCTAGACCCGCCATTAAGGCTGTTTGAATTGCAGATTTAATTCTTCTGATTCCTCGTGGAAGAGAGAAGAAGCTGCATTTCACTGCTATTCAGCTGTAATTTGACAAAGTGATTTACAATTATGGCAGATACCCTAAGCAGATCTGTCCAAATCCTGACTAATATGGAAGAAAACCCCACTGTTTATCATCTGAGGAGATTTATGTATCATGCAGAAACTGCCATCTTAGAGTGAGGGCAGGCTTGATCAAACAGCCATCCTGGGAAATGTTATGTTATAGGATTTCTGTGCAGAGGAAAATTGATTGCACATTTTGCAATCACCGAGCAGCCGCAGAAAAATTACACCTGCCAAGGTCATACCTCAGTCACTATACAGCCATTCATCCAACTTACAAATCACAGAGCGGAGAATTTGTAAAATACACGGGCCACAGTCCATCCCCCACTGTTTACATAGCTCTGACTCCTTTATGAACAGTCCCAAACTGAATTTTCACATCACAGAAATACACTCTTTGTACATTGGCCACAGATTTGCATTAAATGGCAGAGCACATGAAATCAAACATGAAAATATATTCAAAAGCTGTGGCACTTTTCAAATTTCAACACTGACACTTGAAGCAAAGAGTACACCCAAGGAAATTATATTAGTAATATCAATAGTAACTGTTTCTTTATTCTACTTTGAAGCCCTTTGTGCCACGGGGAACCAGTCAAGCCTCCTGTGCCACACTGTAGATGGCAGGTAGTTGGCATGGAAACCATCTTGGGTGGTTGTGGGCAGAATGAATGGCACCACTGGAGCTCAGCTGTCCCAAACTAATCAGTTGTATTGTCCTCTGGTCTGCCAGTTCCTTCTCTTATCAGATGCAGCATACAGGAGTCATGCTGTGGAGCATGGCTGGTGCACTCACTTTTCAGCAGCCTGCAGCACCAGACTATCGCTTGTTAGTGCCTATTGTACCCATAGCATGCATAGACTTCTACTACCTCTATTACTCACCAGCGCTCACTGCTATAGGGGTAGCTAGTCACGATATTGTAACACAGACTTATTGTTCAGGAATTATTTGCATGAAAAGGTTAACTTCCTTAACAATTGCTGGATTTATGTAACAGGCATTTATTTGGGTACTCATAATAGGTCTGCCCTAGAAAATAAATGTTGCTCAGGTCATGGACCAGTTCACATCTTGATAACTGCTGCAAGCCAACATCCCCATTTTTAAAAATCTATTTTGGAGGGTAGATTGACAGTTAATATTGTAAATGCAGCCCACTTTGTCGTGATTTGTTGGTTCTGTCTTTCCTCGGTTGCTGGTGCGCCTGTTGCACTGCCTTTTCCAGATGAGACCAAAAATTGACCACTGCTAATGCATTGGAATGCTGCACTCTCAATAATGGCAACACCAGGCACTCCGCGACCTTGAGGAAGATCCAACAAAAACAAACAACACGGTTTTGCTCTCACACAGGGGCCGGACCAAAACAACAGCGACGGAAACAACAGCCACAGAATCCTGTTAACTTTACTGTTTATTGTTTACCTGTGATGACGTCACCCACATCGCCTAGTTACACGTGACAAATAATCCTAATAAATCATCATTTTCTCTGAACAATTAATAAATGAAATATGTCAGTCCAATATGAAATATCCATCATTTAGAAGATGTGCCATCTGATGTTACAAGAATGTTATAAAGGCAGAATATATTAGTGTTATGAGTGTTTGCAGGGTAATTAGCAATTTTAACACTTCAATTTGTAAAACAGTAATACTTGATAAGTTTTATTATTAACATTACTATTAACATTAGACCACTGAGGAACAAAGCTCTGACAAAGGGTTGTGACAATTTTGAAATCTTAAACTACCAAAGAATTGATCTGGGAGAAATTAAACAAAAAAGAAACTTTTCAGTTACTGTGGAGATACATAGTGTAAAATGTATATTACACAAGATGATAAATCAAGTGATGGATTATTCCAACAGTGTTTTTGCTGGTGGAAAAATCGCTCATCTTCGTGGCAGGAAATGATATATGCAAATTGAAATTTCACCAGAAGATGAATGAGATTGTAAAACCAAAGCAATATGGAGGCCTCAATAAAATAATAATAATAAAAAAAAATAGCATCATGACAGCATGCCTTAGGAAATCCGGCAGCTCACACAGACTTCTAGGTATCAAACAGTGTAAAATCAATGCAGGACAGTTTGATTCGATGTAGACCTATGTAATATTGGAGGATAGAAATTATGAATTTAAAATACAGTGAGCAAGATTGATTAAAAAAACAAAAACTTCTGACTTCAGATCACATCTAGATCTATTAAATGTATCATTAAACACAAAGCTAAACTAATCAAATTTCTGCTATATTGAATATAGTGTTAATAAGTATTTTAATCTCTTTTGTTTAAAAATAGGTTAACAGCTGTGTTAATATACTTTTATGACACACACAGAGTTCACATGTACATTTCAAGATATGGCGTGTGTGTGGTACAGCAGTTATCCTTCTTACTTTGAATATTTGAACCTGAATTTTGCAGCAGCCCAGCTGGACATGGATCACGTCGTCCAACATGGTCTCAGTCAGTGCTGTGACCAACCAAATGCTATGGAGGCTTAAGAGAGTGTGTGTTATTTCAATAGCTACCATGCCTTAAATCAGAAAGGGGAAACTAGTAAGGCACATTTGGATACCACAGTCTCTCAGATCTAGGTTGACTACACTGAACCTTTTCAAAACCCTTAGGAGAAAGAGCATGCAAAGAGGAAATAGCGTCCTCTTGTGTTTAAAAGAGAGAGCTACAGTATCCAAATGTTTAGAAATAGGTAATTTTGTCCTGGTACATAATCAGTAGTATTAATATTATCACAATAAAAGACATTTCAACTCTCTGCTCCAATTCCAACTCTAGAACCAGAGGGGCATTAGTTACGAGTTATGCATTTCAATTAAAAGCTCCTGATGAGATCTACATAGTGCCAAAATGACACGTGAATTCTAATCCAGTTTTGAATGCATTATAAAACATAAAAGACTTAACCATAAAAATTATAATGTTGTGAAGCCAAAAGGCCGTGGGTGCACTCACGCTATTTTGGCCCCGAGCAATGCATTGTGGGTAAGTTCTGCTCATATGAAGTTCTACAAGTCTTTGCATGTCGGCAGCTCACACAGACTTCACAGGCAATGAAATTATTTTGATGATGTTTGAATTCACATGCAATGTTCACATACTTTCAGTTGTCAGTCAATTTTTGTAAAGATCCTGGTGTCTAATGCTCAATCAAGAATTTGATAGTTTGGTAGTTGAGATATGAATTACTTTAAATAACATAGCGAAAATACTTTTTTTTTATTCCATTACATACGCCCCTTGATACATGAGGAAGTGGTGCCAAAAAGGCGGATGTTATTGCATTTAAAATATTTAAAAATATTTTTTGCTTTCAAAAATGTCACAATATTGTTAATTGATTACATTTTCTTTCAAAGATACCAGCTGTTTAATTTCGAGGATGAATTTCAATAAACACTAACAGGCTAAAGGGTGTAGAAAATTTGTTTTGGCTGTCTTGTGAAGTTTGTCAAATGTCACCTACGCCCCTCTGCTTCCCTGACCCTCGACAGCGCTCCAAAATATTGTAACAGACGTTCATGATTGGCTCTTGCTGGGTACCTGGGCGGGACAATGTGAAAGCAAAAACCAATAGCATTTCAGTCCACAGTCCAACACAAAAAAAGTAAACATAGTTGTTTTGATTTGCCAAACCAGGTGACTGCGCCCTACGCAAAGCATTCAACAAAGGTCTTGGTGATATTTTAATGAAATATTAAATGTTAAGGAGGTTTGTTGATTTATCATGTGACGATCAGTACAGATATTTGCACGCAGCAGTTTAGTTTTGTCTCGACTGTGTTGCTAGGTCTTTGCTGCTGCGCTGCATCAGCTAGCAGGGTGGCTAGTTGATAGCTTGCTAGCTGATAGCTTGATAGCTTATATTTCCTACTGTCAAACCACTCTAACGTCAATTCAAGTCGTAATTAGCAGCGCAGTAGTAGTCCAAATACCTAATGTTAGTTGGTCTAACTTATGTTACTCTATAGTTTTATTTCTCTCTGAGACTAACTGTTAAAAGAATGTATCGTGTGAATCACGAAAATAACTTGTTACGGAGCAGACATCGACATTTCAAGCTAACCGTCTAGTTACTGTTATGTTAGCTGCTTTATTCGCTAATGTCAACACAACCTCATTTCTCCTGTTTGTTTCTTCCTTTATGCAGAGGTCAACTGCAGGTTTTGTTTACGGCCAATTTTATAAGTACAATGTGAAGAATACTAAAGACGATGATAGTATTAGTTATCTAAATACAAATGATGAAGCCAAGAAACCAACATCCAGCAGTGGCAGAGGATGGTGAGCTGACTTCAATGGGAGGACTTGCTGGCTCATCAGGCCACTGCGGCCGTCAAACCTACAGGAGCTCTGCCCACCTCCGGAGCTTGCTGGGTGGCCTGCTCGCTCTGAGGCAAAGTGGCATCCTGTTTGATGTGGTGCTTCTGGTGGAGGGTCGGCCTATAGAAGCCCACCGTATCCTTCTGGCAGCTTCCTGCGATTATTTTAGGTAAAAGTTACAGTAGGCTTACTTCTTGCCTGACTGGTTTCACTTTTGATTAAAGAGGTGCCTCCAGTGGAGTCATTTCTCAGCATAAGCCCTGTAACAGTACACTGTTCCTCCACCAGGGGGATGTTTGCTGGAGGCCTTCGGGAAGCACAGCAGATGGAGATCCCAGTACATGGGGTAACCTACACAGCCATGACAAAACTACTTGATTTCATCTATACTTCAGAGATTGAATTAGATCTGGATAATATACAGGAAGTCTTGGTTGCTGCCACGCTGGTACAGGTAAGCTGTTTGTTGCCCTCTTTTTGTCTCCTTAAATTAAATTCTTAATTTTTTCACACACAGCTGACCTGTGCCATTTTTGTGTTGTATAGATTGAGGATGTCATTAGCTTCTGCTGTGACTTCCTTTTCTCCTGGTTGGATCACACCAACATCTTAGAGGTACACAAACTGGCCGATCTGTATGGGCTGCAGCAGCTTGACTCCAAGGTCCAATCTTACATCCTCAGGAACATCCAGACTTTGTCTCAAACTGAGGCATACCGACAGCTCCCCCCAGACAAAGTCTTCAAAGTGCTGTCCAGTGATGAACTTGAGGTGAACAGTGAGAATGAGGTGTATGAGGCAGCGCTTCACTACCACTATAGCCCCGAGCAGGTGGAGACAGACCAGGTGTGCTTGCAGGTAGGTCATAAAGTTTGTCTGCATGTCATACTCAGAACTCTGAAAGATTCACACTATCCGCTGGGCAAGGAGGGAGCAGCTCTGTTTGACCACGGCCTGATTTATAAATGTGAACACTCTGGGATCTGCTTCCACTACAGTCCATTTGTATTTCTTGTCTGCAATTACCCAGCGAACCACATGTGTTGAGCTTGTGAGAAATAAGGTTAATATGGTTAAGTGTCATGTGTTAAGTCAAAGTGAGATCCAAATGTCATGGCACAATTACTGAAAATCCTCTCATTTAACTCATTATAAAGCTGAGGGAAACAGAATGCTCTGAATAAAAGTGTACTTGTCCTGCTGAGCGTAGTATGTAATTCATCAGAGCCAACACATTTCTGAAAGAGAGAGGTGTATTCATCATCGCTGTTCCTCACTCTGTCTAATCATATCAGCCCTAATCACATCCAACGCACTTCTCATCTCTCTGTCTCAAAGGATAATCTGAAGATGCTGGAGGCTGTGCGCTTCTGCCTGATGGAGAAACACGTGCTGCAAAGGCTGAATGGCAAACTGAACCAGTGCCCGCTAAAAGAGTCCGTCACAGCTGCCCTGCGCTACCATGAGCAGGAGATCTGGCAACCCGTCCTCCAGGGGCCTCTCACCCAGCCCAGGTCCAGGTTCCACTGCATCCTGGGCTTCGGGGGGATGTTCGGCTCGGGCTCCAACGAGGACTTGTTTCAAGTGTTTCACCCGAGCTGGGGGGAGTGGAGGACTCTCGCTGCAGCTCACGCCCCCCGCATGTCCAACCAAGGCATCGCTGTGCTCAACAACTTTGTCTATTTGGTTGGGGGCGACAAGAACACCAGTGGGTTTCGCGCAGAGTCCCGCTGCTGGAGGTGAGATCTCACGGCATCGGTTCTGTTTGTCCCAGTCGAAACAGTACAGTTCTGAAATGTTCCTGTGATCATGCTGTGTTGCCACTAAATCTAAATTGAAAAGCAAATATACATTATTTAACATAAAAACAAAAAACTGATTTTTTCCCCTTGTCAGATAGTGTGCTGTGTTGTTGCTTCTGGTTGGGCTCGCGGTTTATTTGATTTGAACTGTAATTTGCGCGCAAACTTGTTTACTGCTGGGTGAATCTGCAGGGACAAGCAGGGTAGTCATGTTTCTCCCGGGCTGCTTTGAAACCTGCCTGTTCTTCCCAGATATGATCCTCGCCACAACAGCTGGTGCTCCATCAAGCCTCTGCAGCAGCAGCATGCTGACCACTGTGTTTGTGTGGTGGGCGGCTATATATATGCCATCGGAGGCCGGGACTACAGCTGTGAACTGGACTCAGTGGAACGCTATGACCCACACACCAACACGTGGGAATATGTAGCTGCCCTTAAGAGAGAGGTATGGAAATAGAAATGCTGTTAAAGACCTGATGACATGGTATTCAAAAAATGTAAACCCCTAAACTGTTAGGGAGAGAAATACAGTTTTGTATGAGTGGACAAGTGGAGGGGCAGGATTTTTCCAAAGGTTTTATTGGTTGAAATTGTTATTTATGTCTACTGGTTCAACATGAAGTCATCATTAAAGATACACTGCTTTCCAGGAAGTAAAATACTGAGAGTTTATCTCATGGGGATGAAATAATTGCCCATGCAAAAATGCATGCAATACTGCTACAGTCCACATGATGGTGCCACATACACACTGAAGTAATGTTGATTTAAGGGCATTCTTCTTATAAGCGTTCCCTCAGGGTAGCAGTGCCAAGGAAAAATTCCCCTTTATATAATGTTTTGCTGTAAATTTCCTTCAGTAATAGTCAAGCTTTCTCTTTAGGTTTATGCCCATGCTGGAGCAGTGGTGGATGGGAAAATTTATATAACATGTGGGCGCCGAGGACGGATGTACCTGAGAGAGACCTACTGTTTCGACCCCGAGGCCAACGAGTGGACAGGGTGTGCGGAGGGGCCTGTGGAGCGGGCGTGGCATGGCATGGCCTCTGTCAACGGGCGCATCTACGTTATTGGTGGGAGCAATGATGAGTGTGGATACCGCCATGATGTCCTTAAGGTAATACTTTACAGCTCTGCTCACCAGTAGTGTTTATTTGATAACAGTATTTAATTTTTTGGTGTAGTCTTATGTCACCCTCTTATTTGTAATATTAAATTTTTCCCCCAAAGTCTTCATATCCCATTTAGACGTGCAATTTGTGACAATTCTTTCTGTATACTGTCATGATAGCTCAACCATCATTATGCATTTTTGTCCCACGTTTGCCCTGCAGCCACAGTGTCAAAAACAAAGACAAAGGTACAGAGTTGTACCTTTTTTGTCTACTAAAAGCCAAAGCCCTTTTTTATCTCCTAGATGTGATTAACCTTAACTAGAGAATATAGTTTATCTCATCCATCCTCATTATATATTCTAATGAAGGCCTTTATGGTCTGAAATGTCAGTGTTTTATCTTTTTGGATTAAAGGCACACAAGAAAAAAATGAGGGTTATTTGCAGTAAGGACCAGTTTGATTCAACTGGCAAAAACATGGAATCAGCACATAATCTTTCAACAATAATTTACATACTCCACCTTTAAATAATCTTATTTTTACACTCTGAGTGAGTGTAAATGCCTTTTCAAAGGATTTTATTGATTGGCCAGCACTTAACAACATTGGCCAGTAACAACTTAACAACAAAGTAACACATTTCCTAATTTTTCAGGTGGCATGCTTCAACCCAGCAGCTGACTCTTGGTCTCTGGTCAGCCCTCTCCCTGCCGGACACGGAGAACCAGGCGTGGCTGTTATGGCCAGTCTTATCTACATACTGGGAGGCCGCTCTCACGATAAAGGCAGCCGGATGAAGTACGTCCATGTGTACGACACCGGCATAGACGAGTGGGACAACGACACGGAGTTTGAGGACCGTATCTCGGGCCTGGCGGCCTGCGTGGTGCCACTGCCCCCAGCTGTGATCGACCAGGCCCGGAGCTGGGAGCAGCGCACCAAGGCCTCATGGGAAGACTTGGACATGGACAATTCGGAGGACTAATGTGCGTGTGAGAGGCAGGCGCTTTGAACTGAATCGACTCTGGAGACCGTCAGGCACTTTGTTTTTCAGCATGTTCAAGCAGAAGTTCTTTGGGGTCGTGGCAGCGTTTTTCTTTCCCCCCTTGCATGTTGATCACTTTGAGTGCCTCTGAACCAAAGCCTCATTCAGGGCCTTTAGACACTTCTTTGTTATTCCTCAAACGTAGGTAATTCTGTAATCACACTCCATCCATGAATCCTCAGTTCCTGCTTACACGGCTGTTCATAGCTGATCCCTCTTTTCTTTTTCTTTTCCTCTGTCGTAAGAGCGGACCCTGCATTGTGTGTCACAGGGAACATTTAAATTTATAAATTGTTTGTTTTATCACGCATCGTTTGATGTACCTTCTGTAGTTTTATTGTTTTTGATTGACTTTATTCTGTAAAGCACTTTGTAACTTCTTTTTGGAAAAGTGCTATACAATTAAAGTTATTAATAATTCAACTGAAGGAGTGAGGAGCACTCGCTATGCAATAATGTGATTATGGGACACCATCAGCTGACTATGGTCGTGGTTTTGAGTACAATTTCAGATAAAAGAATTGGTTTAGACTTTGTACTTTGTAAATTATTAATGGCGGTTGTCACCTTCTAATGGCCATCAAGGTGTGAACAATATTGTTAACTGAACTGTCAAATTCTGAGACTAAATGATAGTGGACTTTTTTTTTTTTTTTTTGCCAAAAACTGCAATGGGGGCATCATCACCACCACTTAAGAGTAATTGTTACTGAAGAGATAAGTTTTGACGTTGTGCCTTGTTTTTGTTGTTGCACTGAACCTGTTTTGTGCGTTTCTTTTTTTGTGTTGGAGATGGGCCTTAGGTGCTGTGCCTCTATCAAGGTTTATGGTGAAAACATTGTAATTCTGATTGTGGTTAATGATGGGGCACTGGTGCTACAGGCAGTTCTCATAACGTGTTGCCATGTCTGTAAATGATTGATGAAATAATGTCGCGTTCATGTCATATGGTATTTACCATAAGTACCATCTTCTGACTTGAAAGTAGTTCTCACGTCAACATCCAACTGGGACATTTACAACAACTATTTTGATCTCTATGTGATGAAAGTCAAATCCATGGCATACTGCAAAGAGTGCACAAAAAGGTTTCCTGCTTTGCTGTCTGTTGTTGCCTGTTGCCTCAGTTCATTGTTACGTTGTGTGATGCAGCAAAATGACAAATGTGACAAATCTTATGACATCCACACCACTATGCATCCTTTATTTCTTTGTCGTGGAAATACTCGAGGGACGAGTATGGACAGAATCAAAATGTTCTCCTTCACATAATGAAAGCCCTCAAGATGAAGATGTAATTTATTGTAATACACTGGACACACAAAAGGTCAGATTATGCATTTGACTTCTCCTATGGGCATAGTTTGAAATGTAATAAAGTTAGTGATATATTGCATTTGTTATATGCACTTTAATTCGTTTTTTGAAAGTGTACTTTTACCCTTTAGCGATTTTTCGCTTAGCTGTGTAATTACCTGTGTGATTCATTATAATTTGATAAATGTAATTGAAAAGAAAATCCCCGCTGATCGTTGTCTTTCTCAACTGAGCCGTGACTGAAATGACAGTAACCAACCCGGCTGTGGTGGCTGCTGCCTTATGCTCTTTATCCCGCCCAGTCTCTACTAGTTCCTCTCCATTTGGCCCCACAGTCCATTGATTTTATGAAGCTTGACTGCTGCTTTCCTCTCTGAGACTGTTTCATCTGCATCTG